>JAXCGZ010017233.1:82500-97453 GCA_037179515.1 Halocaridina rubra | reverse complement strand
GAGAGAGAGAGAGAGAGAGAGAGAGAGAGAGAGAATTATAAATTTAGCGAATTAGTGGATAAACAGAGATGGAAGAAGGGGGGGGGGTGGAGGGAAGGGAGGGAGAAAGCCAAAAGTAAAACAGTAATGACAGGAAGCTTGACGAAAACATACTGAAAAATGCAAACACACATACACACACATACCCGCACACATTTGCCTGCATACACAAATACGCACACACATGCATGATGTCAGGGGGCTCTAAATGATAAAAACAACTCTGGAAAATAAGAGTTAAAAAACAAAATTGATGATTCGGGAGAAAAGAGAGAGAAACATGGATAGAGAGGCAAAGAGAAGTTCCATGAATAACATAAATTGAAAATAAAGAGAAAAATGCAAACAAGCGTATATCTATCTATCAGTCTATTTATACCTATCTTTAATTTTATTTATCTATATATGTGTATGCGCAAACACACACACACACACACACACAGTATATATATATATATATATATATATATATATATATATATATATATATATATATATATATATATATATATATATATATATATATATATTGCTCTCCCTTAGCTCAGGGATTACTTTAATGAGACCCTCTGAAAATCAGTACTCTATAATCACACTGAGGGTCATTGAACCACAGGCTAGAAGTTTAGCGAACTTTTCTTTTTATCCATAAGTTCCTGGAATCCAATGTGCTTATTTTTGGATGCAAGTGCAGAGAGAGAGAGAGAGAGAGAGAGAGAGAAAGAGAGAGAGAGAGAGTTGACACAGGAGCCGGAAAGAGAGCAGGAGAACGGAAAGAGAAAACCATCAAATGAAGAAATACCAAAGAGAGCTAGAGAGAAAGAGAGGCGAAAAGAGGGGGAGATAAGGTGTTGGTAGTAGTGGTTGGGGGGGATTGGGGCGATGGTGGAGACTGTGGTAGAGATGGTGGTGGTTGAGATGGTAGGGAGGGTAGTGGGTGGGTGGAGGATGAAAAATGAAAAATGGAAGAGGTGGAATGTTAGGGGTATTGCAGTTGATGCAGAATGAATCTTCTTCGGCTAAAATTGAGAATTTGAAGGAGTGGGGGTTCTGAGCTCTCTCTCTCTCTCTCTCTCTCTCTCTCTCTCTCTCTCTCTCTCTCTCTCTCTCTCTCTCTCTCTCTCTCTCTCTCTCTCTCTCTCTCTCTCTCTCCTTTCCAATCTGCCTCGAGTTATTATTTCTTTATATGGTTTGAATGCTCTATACTTCTATAAAAATGTATACTTGCATAGTTTCCATAAGCTATGTAATAAACATATGAATGTTTTTGCATAAAAACTACTTTAAGAGAAGTATATATATATATATATATATATATATATATATATATATATATATATATATATATATATATATATATATATATATATATATATATATATAAAAAGGAAATATTTCATAACTTGCTTCTTGTATCTGCATATAATGAATGGTGCTTAAGTATGGAGCGATAGGTCATTATGCAATATATTTTATCTCGTTCATAGTTTTGCAAAAACATTAACCTTGTGATTATTACAGTAAGAGACTAACTTTACAGCCGTTTTAGGGTAACATTAATGCATATATCGAAGCCATATTATCTCATTTTACTCGAGCGACAAAGGTGCGAAGAAAATCTAGTGTAAATAGAGTACAAAATTGTTTTCTAGGTAGATGGGCTTTGGTTCGGGCACACATTGTCTATACTGAAGTGGAACACAAATTGAAAAATACTCCAGCCCACAGTGCATGGTTAAATAAACTTATATTTAATGATGTACCTTCTGACCCATTATGAAATAACAATGAGTCTAGAATATTGCTATACCCTAAACAATACGTAAAATAGACAATGGAATACCCATAGAATACTTACGTAACTTTTAGACTTTAGTAAAAACAAATAGCCATTAAAAGAAATAATAATAAAACTCTTCTTATTACAACTACTAATGCTAGTCATAATACAAATACTAATGCAATTCATAATAATGATAATAATAATGAAAATAATAATAATAATAATAATAATAATAATAATAATAATAATAATAATAATAATAATAATAATAATAATAATGTTATTAATAATAAAAGTTATTAATAATAATAAGTAATAATAATAATAATAATAATAATAATAATAATAATAATAATAATAACAATAATAATAACAATAATAATAATGTTATTAATAATAATAGACAATAATAATAACAATAATAATAACGTTATAATAATAATAATAATAATAATAATAATAATAATAATAATAATAATAATAATAATAATAACAATAATAATAACAATAATAATAATGATAATAACAATAATAATAACAATAATAATAATGATAATAATAATAATAATAATAATAATAATAATAATAATAATAATAATAATAATAATAATAATAAAATATAATAATAATTATAATAATAATTACAATAATAATAATAATAATAATAATAATAATAATAATAATAATAATAATAATAATAATAATACTAATAATAATAATTATCCAACTATTTCACTTACCAATACCGGGAACTGAAAATGGGACCTATAGAACAGACGTCCAGACCTTAGTACACTGAGTCATGTATCTGTTTTGAAAGCTCTTTGCCTCAGCGCAGTAAGATGTGGACTTCTGACCTACAGGTCCAAGGTTCGAATCCTGGCAGCAAGAGGTGACAGATTTAGAAAATTTAGAAACATTTATATGCGTAATTGCAATGCATAGGTCTAACAATAATAAGAGTTATATTATTATTAGCATTATTACTATTTCTTGTTGTTATTATTATTATTATTATTATTATTATTATTATTATTATTATTATTATTATTATTATTATTATTATTATTATTATTATTATTATTATTATTGTTATTATTATTATTGATATTATCATTATTATTATTATTATTATTTTTATAATTTTTTAATTATTAGTGTTATTATTATTATTATTATTATTATTATTATTATTATTATTATTATTATTATTATTATTATTATTATTATTATTATTATTATTATTATTATTATTATTACTATTATTATCACTATTATTATTATTATTATTATTATTATTATTATTATTATTATTATTATTATTATTATTATTATTATTATTGTTATTATCATCATTATCATTATTATTATTATTATTGTTATTATTATTATTATTATTATTATTATTATTATTATTATTATTATTATTATTATTATTATTATTATTATTATTATTATTATTATTATTATGAAGAAGAAGAAAAGAAGAAGAAGGAGAAGAAGAAGAAGAAGAAACAAAGGATTCAAAGATATATCTGGTAAAATGCGTATAATTCAAGAGGCTCAGTGATATGTGTTTAGACAAAGTATTAAAGCAAGAAGAGTTCTAGAGAGGAGACATTAATATTTCATGAAATAAACTATAAGAATTAAAGGGTGCAGCTTTCCAGGACTAACTTTATCCGTTTGTACTAAACTTTTTGCTTATACAATAGATAATTTGCATGAATTCTACCGCAATTGCAAAGCTATTTGTGGAAACCCAAGAGCATGTACATGCGACCTGTACTGATATAATTTTTTTTTTTCATATTATATGAAGATTGACCACTTCCCAAAAATCTGAATATCTCTTCGGTAATGGCATCTGCTATCTCCTAGTTCCTACCAACTCAACAGGAATAATGAATACACAAATGTCCATGGCAAGCCATAACCAGACTCGAAAAAAGCATGAGAATAGAACCAGATATATACCAGTAATACCGCAATGGTTAGGTGACTGTTAGAACTGCAAGTCTTACCCATCCCATTCACTTCTCAATCTCCTATGAATCCATTAATCCAAGTATTCGATGTCTCATATCCCTACAACTATCCATTTCTCTTCTCACCCTTCGGGAATCGGGATACCCAATGGCTATAACTATTCAGGATAACAATCAAGGACAAACAACTCTTATTTCACAGAAATATTATTCAGGCAAAGAATGTAGGAGGAAATGCCATTCAAACAAACAATTTTTAGCTATAAGTATATACCATCTAAGAAACTATTTTACTTTCCAAAATTAACATCCACTGATGGCATTTACCAAAGCAATTTGTCTTTGAGAAAATAATATCAATGAAAACCATTTTCACTTCAACAACTACTCAAGCAAGTAACTTTAGCTTGTTGATAATACCCATTTAGAAGTATATTCTAACTTCAAGGACACATTATCCATGTAGACGTTTTTCTTAAAGAGAATACTATAATGCAAACAGTTTTTTCTTCAATAAATACTACTTAAGCAATAAATACTACTTAAGAAAATACTATACATGCAGGTAGCATATGCTCAAGGAAAAGTATACTCATGGAAGTATCTCTTCCTTTAAAAAAAAAAAAAAAAAGATAATAAATCATACATAAAAAAAATTATATATATATATATATATATATATATATATATATATATATATATATATATATATATATATATATATATATATATATATATATATATATATATATTCGATGCATAGTGTTTCTTCGAGACATGTGTATATTTTGCAATTGTCTCAGATGCATTTTATGAATACTAGATGTCAGGAAATTATTTTTCTTCAGTACAAATCACCAAATTTCTCGGACAGACACCGAGGAACAATAAATTTTAAGCACTGGTTATCGAAGACTTACTCTTGGAAAAGGATACTTTACCCCGTGGAAACGGAGCTTCCCAACCATCGTCTTATTCCAAGGGGGTTCCTACCAGTGCTTCTTCATTTGCCCGACGATGGAGGCTTGAAGCCTCCGAAAACTGGCAGTCCAAGTCATCCGAGAAACTTGTGTCAAAGAAGCATTTCTGGAGGAGAGGACTGTTACTTTTCAACTGGGATATACGATGCATAGTGTTTCTTCGAGACATCTGTATATTTTGCAGTTTTGTCCGATGCCATTTGTGAATACCAGATGTCAGGAAAGGCCCTCTCTTTCAAATATATATATATATATATATATATATATATATATATATATATATATATATATATATATATATATATATATATATATATATATATATATATATATATATATATATATATATATATATGTGTGTTTTGAGCCCACACATTACATTCACAATCTTCCAGATTCATCCATATGTAATGCCACTGTACAAGTACATAATATCAATCTGCTATTAATAATAATTGTGAAAAAAATTATAATTGTAATTCATTTTTTCCTCTTCACATCATATCCATAATTTTTTCTAAATAACACATGCATAAGTTTCGATACAGAACCATGGCGATATTGAAACATGTTTCAGGATTAACTGCCTCTTGGGCTTCTTTACCGCTTTGCATCAAAATTAATCCTCACTCAAACGAGGGTGGATATAGACATGGACCTGGTGGATTAAGCCTGGATGACATTCCTAATGCCCCGCAGCGTGATCGAACAGGTATCAGCCAGGCGTGTCACTTTTGAACTTCGATGCTATACCATAGAGTTGTAGCTGCTTTAACTGTTTAAGTTTGCTTGTGTAAAAATGTTTCTTTCAATGCTTTAAGTTTGCTTGACGGGAGGTGGAATGATGGTAAAAATAAGTCAAATTGATATCATCATTAATATTACCTCTTTATTCCCTTAATCCTTTCAATAATCTCTTGATATCGTAAACAATAAGCACATTACATATGTGAATACATGAATTGGGAGTTGAATTAAATGCGAAAATGAAGCCACGAGTGAGGTTGGGGAATCTGTAATATGAACATAGTGGCATTCAGATAGAAGGGGTTCATTCCTAAGTATAGCAGATATAAGCTATAAGGTTGGATTCCTTTTAACCTTCTGTGGTGTAGTTCATAGCTCCTTGACTTAGTAATCATAAGTCCTAGGTTCAAGTCCCGGTCGGGGTAAAAAATGATTCATGTTTTCACATATGTAATGTGCTTAATGGGAAATATATATATATATATATATATATATATATATATATATATATATATATATATATATATATATATATATATATATATATATATATATATATATATAGAAATATATAAAGAGAGAGAGAAAAGAGAGAGAGAGAGAGAGAGAGAGAGAGAGAGAGAGAGGAGAGAGAGAGAGAGAGAGAGAGAGAGAGAGAGAGAGAGAGAGAGAGAGAGAGAGAGAGAGAGAGAGAGCTACGACCCTTATTTAAAGCTTACAGATATATATATACAATGGTTAATCTCAGCATACTTGTATAAGGATATGATTTCACCGGCGTTCCCACATAGCTAAGGAATCACTTACTAAACGCTATGAATCACCGTTCAAAGGATTTGACAAGTCTCTCATTTTATCGCTTACGGTTTCTTGACCGCTGTGAGGTAAACGTGAAGAGAAGACAGGACCTAACCTAACCTAACCTATCCCACAGAGAAGAGGGGCCCAAGTTCGAATCATGCTGGAATAGTGGAATTTGCAATTAGTCACGCTTAAGATGCTATTTTAGGGCATAACAGCAGAAATATTCCTGTCTAATACTTCAGCCGGTGACAAGTGACAATTACTTGCGTCGCAAGTTGCACGTGGGACGTGTCACGCCGCTTCTGTACGAAAGGTTTCATATATTTCCGGATGTTCGTTTTCAACTGGCGTACCACGTGGCATGCCACGTACGACGTGCCACTTTGATGTAAAAAAGCGTTCATAAGCTTAATGGTCCACTGAGTATGCTATACTCAAGAAGTACGCCAAGTGTCTCATTGCAATATTGCTCCAGAAAATAATATCACTCCTCATGGTATGCCTAGAAATATATTAAAAAAGATGACCAGGAGACGGTGAATTACCTAATAATGAACATAACGAGTTTAAAACACTCAACTAAACACGTCTACATAAAATTTGGTTTCAGGACGACCATCTCGTATTATCATTTACAACGTCGAGGTCTAAGCAATGGTTTTAGTCGAAGAAGCAGATATTAAGCCATAACAAGCTTACGAAGCCATTATAAACACTGAAACCCAAGAGAAATGGGACTTCTGCTTACAGCTGACATCATATATGCTTTCGTTCTTTTTCCGGTTTTACGTCACGGACTCCTTTTTCCACCAAGGACTAGGACGGTTGCCTTCTTGCTAAGGACTTGTTTTGGCAGATGTAATTGTTACCCTGAGTTCATGCCCTTGCTAACCTCAGACCGTGACGGGGCGCGAACCCTCGACCTGACGCCTCAGAGTCGCGGACGCTACCGATACAGCCACGGTGACTTTCGTATTAGCATGAAATACTAAGGGTGACTTAACATATTGTATCCAAATAATTTCTACCTCAATAAAACTGCAATTACTGTTTAGTGGAATTTACAAAGATATGTAGAATTGAACATATGAAAGTATTAATTAAAATAATTAACTTTAGAATAATCTTAACCTAAGAACGTGACACTAATTGGAATTCCAAAACGAATGCAGATTCAAACTTATGGAAGTTTTTAGCTCTATAGAACATACTATCATGTGGAGATTATTCACAAAGGGAGAATTAAAAGAACAAAGAGAGCATATTAAGCAATATTTACCAACGAAAGTAGGTTTGAACCTAAGGAAAACCTTAACTTAGAAAACAATAATTAGAAAGAAAAAGGTGACTAACCGGCAGAAATTAAAAGTAGATAGAATATATCCTAAAAAAAAATAAAAATATTCCCGCATTTGTAAATAAAACGTAGAAACGTCATCCGTAATTAGAAGTTAAAAGACAAAAGAAAAGTCTTTTGGTACTACTATATCTGATTGCACTATTTCTATCTAGGACAGTCCGATGTTAAGTCTTCCTGCAGTTACGGTATTTTTTCTATGCCTACATTTGCACCATATATATATTTTGATATCCGTTTCAGTACTACAGCTGAAGGTTTTTTTTAACTTAAATAGGGCTGTCCAGGACAGTTCGATGTTAAGTCATCCTTCAGTTACGATTCTTTTTCTATGCTTACATCAACACTGAATATTATTGGATATTTGTTACACACATATTATCCCTTTACATCTGACAAGTCATTACACACTCCATTTCTGTTTCTCTTTAGTTTATGTATTCTTCGTGCCCAAACCTGATGAGGGTTGTTTTATTTTATTATAAATTTGGCCCGTTCTGGTGTCACAATCATAAAAAAAAACTTCCCTCATCAGCCCTTCACATCTGACAAGTCATATCACTCCCATCTTTAGGTAGTTTACATTGCCTGTCCTGGTGTCACACTAAATTTAAAAAGAGCTTCTCTCGACTACAGCCTCAGTACCATATCATTACTTCCCTGCATCTACCTTTGACGTCATACCTCCCACCCCAAGTACCCCCCAAGCTAACCCCTTTTTACCTGCACTGAACCAAATTACTTACCTCCCCCATTCACCTGCATTGAGGTACTCCCCTATACTGTCTCAGTACATAATTAAATATATCATGTACCCCACACTGAGGGACATGACGTTATATTAAAATAGCAAATAACATTATATACAGATAATTAAAAAATGGAACAGACGCCTTTAATTTCGACGGTGTAGCTAGAAATACTTCTATACTCAGTAGAACAGCAAAGCAATGATAATATAGAAATTACTAAAGTCAAATATAGAAGAAAATGATGAGAATGAACAAGATATAAGTAGCAGAAACAGTTAACTTCAAAATCGCATTTGGATCAAAGAGCATTGATTACTAACGTCAAATATAGAAGAAAAAAAAAACTATATGAACAACAAAAAAGTGACGGAAACTATTAATTTCGGCGGGTAAAATACTAACGGTTCCAAAGTCAACAGAATGGCATTAGATCAAAGAATATTAATTAATTAATAACGTCAAATACCATATATACATTTATATTAAAAATGTCAGAAGGGTCTGTAATTATAATGGGTACGTACTGCAGTTCTTTGACTACTGTCAAAAATGATATAATAATAGGGGAGGTATTCCATAGGCCTTCGGACTAATTCTTCACCCCCCCCCCACTTCAAAAAAAGTATATACATTCAATACAATAGTTTATTATCTGGTATTGAGAGCAATGCAGTTAGTAATATGTAAGGGAGCAATTTAGTGAAAGAAAATAATTGTTAATTAAAGCTTTAACCAACTGCAATTTAAAGAGTATTGGTCCTGTAATAAAAATAATAAAAAATACTAGTAATAATAATAATAATAATAATAATAATAATAATAATAATAATAATGATAATAATAATAATAATACTAATAATAATAATAATAATAATAATAATAATAATAATAATAATAATAATAATAATAATGATAATAATAATAATAATAAGAATAAGAATAATAATAATAATAATAATAACAATAATAATAAAAATAATAATAATAATAATAACAATAATAATAATAATAATAATAATAATAATAATAATAATAATAATAATAATAATAATAATAATAATAATAAACAAACAAAAAGGTCATATATTAGAGGCAAATGATGCAGTCAATCGCATGGCGTTTTGGAAGGGGGAGGGGGACTTCTTTTTGCAAAGTATATTAGCCTCGGACATCCTAGCCGCAGGTATGAAGTAAGAAACTGCCTTTTCACAGCAGTGATCATGATTTCTTTTGGTGGACTAGCATAAATTAATTTCAAATAGTTTTTTGCGTGTCAATGGCCGATTTTCAATGTTTCGTATGTTGTTCTTGATATATATTTTCACTTATGCTGCAAACCAAATACAAAGACGATAGATGCGGTAAAAACTTCAGTGTTCGCTTATCTGTCAGTTGCGAAACTCTAAAGCTACGGCCACACCAGACTCGACGAGCGGGGTGGCTTGAGTGGGGAGGGATGACGCGACATGATGAAACTCATTAAATTATAAGTGGGTGGCTACTCTGGATGAGTGGGGTGTATGTCACTCCCCTTACCCTCCTCGCTTGACACTACGCGACATCCCTCGCTATTTTCATCATTTTCATCGTGTCGACTGAGCAAATTATTAGAGTAGTTGACTCTTCCTCACTTTTTCACTTTTCCGTCAGTTGCGAAACTCTAAGGCTACGGCCACACCAAACGCGACGAGAGGGAAGGCTTGAGTTGGGAAGGATGACGCAACATGATGAAACTCATTAAATTATAATTGGGTGGCTACACTGGATGAGCGGGGAGGCCTGTCGCTCCCCTTACCCTCCTCGCTTGACGCTACGCGACATCCCTCGCTATTTTCATCATTTTCATCATGTCGACTGAGCAAATTATTCGAGTAGTTGACGCTTCCTCTTTGGACAGGCATCGCGATGACGCTAATCTCGCCGCTCATCACTCCACGCTACCTCCCCGCTCGTCTCGTCTGGTGTGGCCGCAGCCTAAAGCTTTTCTTTGACGTTTGCTTGTACAAACTCTTATCTTACTTACTGGGATCCAATGACTGCTCCACTTGTCGTGAGAGCAATCCATTGCTATTTTATTGCCTAATTGAGTCTATGACATTGGGGAGATGAATTCCTACAGAATCATCTATTCAAATTTGCTAGAATCATGGTAAAGAAATCTAGAAACATAGTGTTTCTTTAGAGTGAGGTTGATATGCCGAAAATACACTAAACAAACTCCAGGGGAATAATATTGTGCTGATACATGACAAGTATTACCAGAATGTCGTACTAAATAGAGACTGCTCTAAGAAAACTACAAAATAATATATAAAGGATAACAGCAATAAAATACGACTGAGAGCTCTGCGTGCCAGAGATAAATGATGATAAAAAGGAATAATTATTATATAAAATGAATAGATAATTAATGAATGTCAAATAGACTTCGCACCGATCCCCTATACGTTAAGATTACTCTCATTACATTTATTAATTTTAGAATAATTCTTTGTCTATCCTTTCTTTTTTTAATTGTACATCTCTTTCTTTTTCTTTCTCCCTCTGTCTCTCTTGATATCTTTAACATTTATTTCTTATTATCTCAGAGGGGAAATCTGCATTAGCAAGCATCTTTCATTACCTCTCTCTCTCTCTCTCTCTCTCTCTCTCTCTCTCTCTCTCTCTCTCTCTCTCTCTCTCTCTCTCTCTCTAATGCATTTTTAACTGCTTAGTTCTCCATTTCTCCCTTGCCATCACGTTACAGCCCATGCCAGGTGTGAAATATAAAGAAAAAATTTATAATGAGAATCATGATATCACCATCATCATCATCATCATCATGTTGGCGATGGTTCTAAAATATAACGTTGCTAAAAATTTCAATGAAAACTTTAATAGTTAAAAAAAAGACTTTGAATATAGTAATAATAATCAAGACAAGAAGAGACAATGAAATCGCAAATAAAACCTGCTATAACAATAGTACTCACAATCTTGTTTTTGTACTAAAACAATTAAGATAGTAAAAAAAAATAATGTTTATATATATGCAGAGTATAAAAATACACTCAAAGACAAGAATACACTCATTATATTCACATACGCATAGATGTATATAACGATAATAAATAGCGACATTAAAATACAAACACATATACAGTGCATTACATATTAATAGCACCGAAAACAGATAAAGAAAAGCTCTAAGCAACATTGCTTATATATATATATATATATATATATATATATATATATATATATATATATATATATATATATATATATATATATATATATATATATATATATATATATATATATATATATATATATATTATATATATATATATATATATATATATATGTATAATTAATAAATGTAATGTATTTCCTTACTGAGGTATCTACTGTTTCTGAAGTAAGAGGGCAATGCAGATACTTTAAGTTACACCCCCACTTTTATATACAAACCTTCGGAAATTCGGTAGTAATTCATATCCCTAATCTAATTTAAATTTACCTTGATTTTTCCCAGGGAATGTTTGAATCGAGTTTACCCTAGTTATATTCAAGCGAATTAGTCAACTCTGGTAGACACTATTTTTAATAGTTATAATTTTGTATATGTAGTGGGATGGTCAGTTACTTGGTTCAAAATTGCGTCCAATCCCTAGAGTTGTAGATGAAGTATTAGGATTGATGCGGTGTCTAACCTCCAAACGGTACTTTGTTTATAGTAATGGTCTGGTTTTTACACACAGACACACACACACACACACACACATATATATATATATATATATATATATATATATATATATATATATATATATATATATATATATATATATATATATATATATATATATATATATATATATATATATATATATATATATATATATATATATATATATATATATATATATATATATATATATATATATATATATATATATATATATATATATATATATATATATATATATATATATATATATATAACTGTGTGTATGTGCTTGTGAGTAGAAAAGAAAATAGATCATTTCTATTCACAAAGTACCGTTTGGAGCTTAGACACCGCATCAATCCTATATACTTCATCTACAGCTCTAGGGATTGGACGCAAGAGTTGCCAGTCACGCAGTTTCGAATCGAGTTACTGACTCATCCAGTTACAAACACAAAATTATAGCTGGTCACCAGGTAGTGTATATCAGAGTTAAGTAACTGCATAAAAGAATGCTGAGTATTCCACAATAGTTCTTAGTAAATGAAAGCTTTCACATTCCACAGACAAAATTTGTATATTCCTCAAACTCTTCTCAAAGCCTAGTGTCTTAATCTCAAATTTTATTATCATTTCATTTAAAAAAAATTACTTAAAAATTTTATTCATAACTGGCAAATTATTAGACACAGTTGTTTACTGAAAAACGAGGCTTCGGTTAAGATTCATTTACCTGGATATTTCTAAATTAATCGAAGAATGCAACCCCAGTTCAATATGCTTAATTTCCCTACATCTTGCCTCGGCGTCAAAATGCCCTCAAACCTCTAAGAGTAATTCTTCCTAATTAGAGTAAATAATATGGGAAAATTGAGTAGTCACCGTGGCTCAAGCGGTAGCGTCCGCTACTCTAAGGCGTCAGGTCGAGGGTTCGCGCCCCGTCACGTCTGAGGTTAGCAAGGGCATGCACTCAGGGTAACGATTACATCTGCCAAAACAAAGTTCCTTCGCAAGAAGGCAACCGTCCTAGCCCTTTGTAGAAAAGGGAGTCCGTGACGTAAAACCGGAGCAACAACAACAATAGGGGAAACTTGAGATTCTGATACGCTTTGTATATGATATAGCTCTATCAATAATAGGATTTAATACAATGGGAAATTCTGTCCTTAACCGAGTCAATTGTATGATAAAAACTTGCAAAAATGAACATGGACTCCATGTACTCTATTTTGCCACACCAAACGTTTTTCAGTTTTCATTACTTTACCGCATCATCTGCAACTTAAAATCGCTCTAACATTACTAGGAGAAAGGATCAGATCGATTCTAATATTACCTGCAAAGAAGCAAGGTAAAATTAAGTTAGATTAGGGATATGAATTGCTATCAAATTACCGGAGGTTAGTATATAAAAGTGGGAGTGTAATATAAAGTATTTGCATTTGCCCTCTAAAGAGTCAATACGTCAGTAAAGAAATACATTACTTTTGTTACAGTAAAATCCAGCCTGTGTTCCCATGATGCCTCAATAAGGAGTATGGGGTCAATAGTGGAACAGTATGTTCAATAACTCGAACGCAGACCAGTGCCGCATTTCTCCATCACACAGATCTCATTGGAAAATTTATACTTGAATCCAAGAAAGAAACAAAAATAACATAGATCTATATTATATACAAAATGTGTTGAATCATAAGGAAAATGCGCAAACACTGGACGGAAGGTATTTGTTTCATCACTTCCCTACAACAATCATTTCTTTACAACAGTAAGGATGAAAAACATATAAACAGTTTTATCCATTAAAGGAGACTTAGTCAGTGGGGCGAGGAGATATGTGTGTGTGTGTGTGTGTGTGTGTGTGTGTGTGTGTGTGTGTGTGTGAGAGAGAGAGAGAGAGAGAGAGAGAGAGAGAGAGAGGAGAGAGAGAGAGAGAGAGAGAGAGAGAGAGAGAGAGAGAGAGAGAGAAGGGGAAATCAAGGTAGGAAAATTACTACAGTACACTAATTACTAAAAGTTAATTAAGCCCTTTACACACCACAAATTACTCTAGGAGAATATAATCGAATAAACATTGTTATTATTAGGTTTAGGCACAATCTCTCGCTAAAGAATAAGTAAAAGTAAAAATTTAAATTAGAAAAAAAATCACTATAGTATAAACAAAGTGGAATATACACAGAGATAAATTATTATGCAAAGGCTCTCAATTAAGAAAGACAAAATACTACATGTTAATAGCAGTGTGTTATTAAGATTTAAATACTGCGTTTACATACCTTCATTACTGCTTACAAAGAGGGTTCCATGGATACTATGAGTTACTATACATATTTCAATATTTTTGTCAATGTTAATATTCCTATGTATACATATATCCAAACTGCATGTATATATAAATTTATGCATATACACATACTGGTTAAAGAAATAAACTACTATAGAAAGTGATTTCAAGGAATTTCTTTTTTCCCGCATAAATGGCAACAGCCGCCCGTTGCGATACTACAGCTGAAGGTTTTTTGAACTTAAATAGGTCTGTCCAGGACAGTTCGATGTTAAGCCTTCCTTCAGTTACTGTTCTTTTTCTATGCCTACAGCTACACTGAATATTCTTGGATATTCATTAAACATCTTTTATTATCCCTTCACATCTAATAAGTCATTACACTCTCCATCTCTGTTTCTCTTTACTTTATGTATTCTTCGTGCCCAGGCCCGATGAGGGCTGCTTTATTTTATATTTTTTTTGGCCCGTCCTAGTGTCACAATCATAAAAAAAAATACCGGA
>JAXCGZ010017233.1:60000-75000 GCA_037179515.1 Halocaridina rubra | reverse complement strand
TATACAAAGACAGTGTGTTCTCCATTAAATTTGTAAATTTATATCTGTAATCAATAGACTGAATTGAATACAAGGAAGGTGAAGGGGGTAAAAAAAAGTAGTGGAAGTGTGGGGGAAGTGGATGAAGAGAGGTGGGTGGGGGAAGAATATAACGGGGTAAAGAGATGGAGGAAGAAAAAGATGGATTGTAAAAAATAAGAAGATGAAAGTTAAGGAGAGGAAGCAGTAGGTGGATCATAATATATATATATATATATATATATATATATATATATATATATATATATATATATATATATATATATATATATATATATATATATATATATATATATATATATATATATATATATATATATATAAGGGCTGTAATAAAAGGCAGATCAGGAGTAGGAAGATAAGGAGCTTCTGGCAATGCAGGTGGTATAAGGAGGAGAAAGCTCACAGATAGGAACTGGATGAGGAAGCGCATAAGAAGAGGGAAGAGGGAGAAAATGAAAATAATTAAGAAGAGGAAGAATATAGGGAGAAGGAAGTGGAAGAGGTGAAAAGAGAAGGACGATATCAGAGGCTGGGGAAGGAGGATTTCAGGTGGAAAACATGGAAGATGAAGAAGGAAGAGGAAGATATCAGAGGTAGAAGGAAGAGGAAGACATCAGAGGTAGAAGGAAGAGAGAACTTTTTGGTGGGAAGGACGAAGATCAGGAGTTTAGGAGGGTGGAAGGAGGAGAGGGATAATGAGGTAAGAAGAGGTTTATTAAGGGTGAAGAGGGAGATGAAGAGAGTATAAGGGTGAGGCGGTTAGTGGAAATTATAGGACTAGGATGATCTGGAGTAAAAGGTGATGGAAAAAGGAAGAAATTGGTAAAGGAGCAACGACAAGGAGGAGAATGGAAGGGGATATAGAAGTGGGAAGAATATCTATGGAAGTGGAAAAGGAGAAAATTATACACAAAAGCAGGAGTTTGGAAGGTGGACAAACAAACAAACAAACATTTATTTCCATTTTTGTACAATTGTTAGAGGGTTGGGTTCAAGGGTATAGGAGGTCGGAGGGAGTGGGACGAATGTGAAGAGGAAGGGGGTATGAGGAGAAGGACCATACCCAGAGGTATAGGATGGGAGCATATAGAGGGGGGGAAGAAGATCATGGTTAGGGAGAGGAGGAAGATTAGGTGTTAGGGGAGGGCGATCAGAGGTATAGGCGGAGTGGAGAAGGGGAGGTAGATAGTTTAGAGGTGCATGGGGATGGAAGACGAAAGGGATAGGTGGAGGGGGAGGAGGCAGAAGAGGAGGAAGGATAGAATGATCTCGACATTTTCATTCCCTCCCACTCTCCAACATCACCGATTCCCCCAAAGCCATACCCCAATCCTCTCCATAACTCAAAATCAAATAAAAGAATCTCTCTCTCTCTCTCTCTCTCTCTCTCTCTCTCTCTCTCTCTCTCTCTCTCTCTCTCTCTCTCTCTCTCTCTCTCTCTCTCTCTCTCTCTCTCATGACTTTCATGTCTGTTTTCCTTTAATTTCATTTTTTTTTTCAAATGGCCTTTGTGAATTTCCGATTCCTTTTTCATTTTTGTTATATACATTTCATATTTTTTTCATCCTTGCTGAATTCACTCAATTTATAAACATTCTCCATAATAATGATTTTACTTTCATCAAGTATTACATTTTATGTAAGAAACTACTGCATAATAATAAAAAAAAAATTAAAAGAGTTTTTTGACATGAGAAAAAGGTTTTTAGATTATATATATATATATATATATATATATATATATATATATATATATATATATATATATATATATATATATATATATATATATATATATAAATATATATATATATATATATATATATATATATATATATATATATATATATATATATATATATATATATATATATATATATATATATATATATATATATATATATATATATATATATATATATATATATATATATATATATATATATATATATATATATATATATATATATTCTGAAAATCAGCGAAGAGACTGCTGAATATACACTCTAATTACTCTCCAAATGTCCTTCATGATATACAACATTAACGTTCATTTTCTTTCTTAGTTACAATAAATTTCTGGCTCTAGAAAGTACTGAGGAATCAGAAGATGAGTCAAGAATTCATGTTTTTTTTTTTTTTTATCTTATGCATTGATAATATTAGTTTCCCTCAAAGCTAACTAGGTAACTCTCTCTCTCTCTCTCTCTCTCTCTCTCTCTCTCTCTCTCTCTCTCTCTCTCTCTCTCTCTATATATATATATATATATATATATATATATATATATATATATATATATATATATATATATATATATATATGTGTGTGTGTGTGTGTGTGTGTGTGTGTGTGTGTGTGTGTGTGTGTGTGTGTGTGTGTGTGTGTGTGTGTGTGTGTGTGTGTGTGTGTGTGTTTGTATGATACAAATAATTATCTACAGTTAGTACAAATGCTTTCCGTGGAATCCGTGAACTTTACAACTGCAAAACAAGACTAGAGCTCCCATAAAAAGTACTGCAATGGGTAAGTATTCTCTGACATGTAAAAATTCCCTTTCATTACCTCTCCCCTTTTAATTTTCTTCTATATACATTTCACTCTGTTAATTATATTCTATTCAATTACTTGAAAAAAAAATTACTTTAAATTATTTTTTGTATCTAATTTCTTATCGGTTTTTATCCCAGAAACTCATGCAAGATATATATATATATATATATATATATATATATATATATATTATATATATATATATGAATTTTTTTTTACCCCGACCGGGACTCGAACCTAGGACTTACGATTACTAAGTCAAGGCGCTACCACTACACCACAGAATCGTAAGTCCTAGGTTCGAGTCCCGGTCGGGGTAAAAAAAAAATGATTCATGTTTTCACATATGTAATGTGCTATCTGGTTATATATATATATATATATATATATATATATATATATATATATATATATATATATATATATATATATATATATATATATATATATATATATATATATATATATATATATATATATATATATATATATATATATATATATATATATATATATATATATATATATATATATATATATAAAACAAATATTATAAACATTTACCCCACATTCAAATCCTCGTAGTACATTAGCTTAATTTCCTTCTCCCGAGTACATTTCTGAATATTTATTGAACTTTGTGTAGGACATGACGTGCGGATGAAAAGTACGTATCCCTAAAATGAACTTTAAAAGTAGAGAGATAATATTTTTTTTAATCTTTGCACAGGATATTATTTGTGGATGAAAAGAACATATATACACTATGAATTGTAAGAGTACTAACATTATTAGCTTAAAAACCTTACCTAACGTGTATGCATGAGAGAGGGAGAATAATTGCAATTAGTACATACATGTGAGATTGTTTAAAACATACGCAATTATTTATGGTGTATGTGTTTTGCTTATATTAAATCCCTTTTTCATTAAAGTTATTCTCACATGAGCTTTGATGTGTGTTTATCTTATCTTTTCTATCTGTTTTTTTTTTCCTTTTATAACAAAATTAATTTCTAGATTGTAAATAAAAAATAATAATAAATGAAGATGTATATACTGTATAATTAATAAATTGAAGTATAGATATAAGAAGTCATAGTATGATGCAGAAATTAAGAAAAAGAAAAAAAAGGAGAGAGAGAGAGAGAGAGAGAGAGAGAGAGAGAGAGAGAGAGAGAGAGAGAGAGAGAGAGAGAGAGAGAGGAGGAGGAGAGAGAGAGAGAGAGAGAGAGAGAGCTAGGCTATTTAATCTTCAAAAGTCCTTCAATTATCTTATGTCATATATACGAGTAAATTGCATAGACTAATGGAACATCCATCATATATTTAGAAGTCTTCCATTCCTTGATGCATAAAAACTTATCAGTCCTTAACTAAATGACTTTCACAGACATATTCAATTATCAAAAGGTAGTATCGATATACTTAGATAATGAAGCAGACTGCGACATTAGTTAGATGTAAATATAGTTATATGGGAAATAGCCTTGCATATAGCTGCATAGAATGAACATTAGACAAGAATATTTCAGGCACAAAGATGTGTAGATGAAGGAAAGATAAATATATAAAGTCAAATATATCAATAAATCTGCAGACATGCAATAAATTAATAAGGAAAGCTTGAAGATATGGTAAATATTAAAGAAGTTAAAGCATAAATAAATAAAAATATAAAATATTAATAAATGAATAAAGCAATAAATAACTAAATCTATAAATGAATAACAATGAAAAATTTCACTACATGTGCACCTTATGAAAGCAGATAGAGTGACACATGTCTAAGAATAACAAATATTTAGTAACTCCTAATGTATGGTTCTTGTGTCCCACCTCAGCCAGGAGATCCCAAGATCATCTCCCAATACGTGTTTCATACAGACTTTTCTTGACTTTTTTCTTTTGACGAGAGCCATTCTGATTAAAAATATGTATGGGTAGTGGAGTTCCTTGTATAGAAGAACCCAATTCTACTGAGTACAATGAATGAGTGATATCAATGATGGCATGTAATCTTCAAGAGCATTTAAAAATAGGTACAAACAGGAAAAATGCATATTAACCATAAATTTTCCCTTCCTCTCTCTCTCTCTCTCTCTCTCTCTCTCTCTCTCTCTCTCTCTCTCTCTCTCTCTCTCTCTCTCTCTCTCTCTCTCTAAGTAGTCACTTAATTTCACCTAGACTTAAAACTGAACGTTCCAGCAGAGCAAGTGAGTCAGGTAAAAGTGAAAACAAGTATATCCTTTTTTTTCACCATAAAGTTTCGTACAGATTCGTACATTATGAAATAATTATTGAGTTGGTAGTGGATGGAGGTTATATATGATATCTAATATCCACCTTAAGTATATATTCACCAGAAAGATACACTATCTCTGCGAAATAGCTAAATGGTGATCATTCTCGTATTGAACTGAAGGTAAGTACCTAAACGTAAAGCACAGGTGAAAACAAGCCACGAAGCATATTCTGCCCCTTTAAAATCCTGGTTGAAGTGAAAATGAATAGTGAAGTGGTGGGAAGAGTAATCCGTGCTGGACTTTTTGATATAAATTTGGATGATGTTATCAATGAAAGTTTTAGAAAGTTTTAAATGACTAAAATGAATTAGCTGCTGAATTAACAGAAAAAATGAGGAAGTGAATAGCCGTATATGTCAATTTGCCCCACCCTCTCACACAGACAAAGAAATATAACAAAGCAAAACTCCCAATAATCCTAACCTTGCCGGCATGATCCGATTCTTGGATGCCATGGAGAAAAACTACCCTCAGTATTTATTTAAAAGCTGGTTAGAGATACGAAGAACTAGAACCATGTCTAATATGATCAACTGAGCAAAGGACTTAATTGAAAACAATCACAATTCTCTGAACAATAGATCAAATCCCCGTCTGAGAAGGCCCAAGTCTCTTCAAAAAGACAGTATGAGAATTTGGTCAGCTTTCCTACATCAACGAGCTGAAGAACATTAAAGGGAAGGTTATCAACATCATTCATATCATATTACCAGGCGAAGAGAAAAAGAGTATTCAGACTGGGCCAATAAAATATCACACCAAATAAATTCCATCCCAAATAGCCAAGTTCTTAGTTGATTCCATGGCCTATTACTTAAGTTACGTATTTCTATTGCCGGGAAAACGTAAGATGCTTTAAATGTCCTTCACATCTGACAAGTCACTATACTCCCATCTCCGTTTTTCTTTTTCTTCGTGCCAAGGCCTGATGAGGGTAGATTTATTTAGTATTTTCATTTTGCCCGTCCTGGTGTCACAATCATAAGATGAAGAACAAAAATGTGGAAAAATTAATCATCCAGTCCAGGGAGTGTCAATTTGATAAAGAAATGACAAGTGATAATTACGTTTAGCTCAGCCACAAAAGTAATCTATGCTAGCAATACACTTTAAGTATTAGGCAAAGAAGACTTAGCTGATAATGCAAATTACATATTAAGTGCTTGATTGACAATTGAGCATATTGATGCTAGATAAAATCGTCTCATGCATTGAAGATGGTTCATCACAGATAGCTAAACGGATGTCTTATGTGTATCAAATACTTGGATAAGAGCAAATATGTAATACAGTATTATTTGATATAAAAAGTTTTAATTTAATTTCGTTGTGATAGAGGTACAGGAGATGGTTCTTGTATGTATGTGCAAACTTATTTAAAAAGTGCAGATATAAAAATGAGTGATTATATTGGAAAGGAACTTACAAGATATAGGCAAAAGTACAGCTATCACAAATTTTTATCTGCCATAATAAGAACGAAGTATTGGGTATTCTTACCTCGCCATGAATTCTCTTGATGAAATTAATGATACCTTGTAACTACTCGTGCAATCACTTAAGAAAATAAAAAAAAAATCATCAACTAACTGTCGAATCTAATCCGAATAACAATAAACAGCAAAACAAAACAAAAATCATCAGGTTTTCTAAAGTAGTAAACTGCCTTTTATCATGTTATGAACAAATATCATTCGATATATATGCAAATAAAGCCAAGAAACAGCTACAAACTAATTTTTTTATTTATAAAAAAGGACAGGCAGAAGATGTATTGTAATAGATTTCAGTCACACATAAACGAAACTTAATGATTTAATGCAATTTCCCTTAACACTAACCTCTCTATTTGTAAACTGATATCGACTTCTCTGTTCTCTAAGTTAAGAACTAATTATTCTCATTGTAAGGAAAACAAATATGGTAATGATGCCGATAATAACGACTACTGTATCTAGTATTATTATTACTACTTAATTATTAACATCATTGTTAACATTTTATTATTTTCTATGAAAGCTACATTTAATTTAAGTGTTAGTTCAATTACATGTCTACTTATAAGTTACTTTTACTTTTAGAAGAATAACCATTGTTCAAATATGGAAGTAAATGTTTGTTTGTTTGAATCCTGGTGATACAGGGACACATGCAATTGTAACGTCGGTACCTTGCGTCTCGTTTAGAGATGTGCCCAAATTGTTCCACAGAATACTATATATCCACCGCCTCCATGGATGATTGATAATATAATATCAGATATAATATCAAACCAGACTTCATTAAATCAAAGGTTTGATCAAAATCAGGATGGAATAAGCGAACTACACAAGAAACGTGCTAAAAATTCCCAATAAAGACGCTAATGCTAATCATTACGAAAAAAAAAAGATTTGTGTAGCGATCAAATAAAATTCTGAACTCAAGAGAAATTCAGTTAATCTATCAGACATGTTAAATTGCTAACACATGTGGAAAGAATTTATAAAAGAATACACTCAAACTGTATCCAAAAAGCAAAATCAACTGGCTGCATGATTTAGCAACTTGAGGAGTTCAAAATAGGCCTAAACCTGCTTACACAAAGTCAGTAAATATATTAATAAAATAAGATATAGAAATAACTATTTATTTGAAGCCGATGGATTAGATGATTCAGTGCCTGCACCTGCTTTGCATTTATTAGAATTTTACAAAACTGTAATTATTGAAACCTCCATTGTTGCAGGAGAATTCTCTCAAGACTGGAAATATAAAGTTGTTTGCACAGTACTCAAACAGGGAGACAGTAATGATCCAAGTACTTGCATACTCATTACCTTCCTCCTGACTTTAAGAGCTAAGTGTAGAAAATCAAATGTGTTAATATTTATAAAGAAATTATTTACTTTCGAAATCCCAGCATGGATTCAAGAAAGGATTTATCCACACAACTACTTTAACGAAAGTCACCAACAAATTATTATGTCTCTCATCCGATCCCTTTGAGGAAATTGAAAGCATATATATCGATGATTTCTGGTTTCATTGTTATCTAAGCATAAGCTATCACTAAAAATAGAAAATCACAAAAATTTACCGTTCCTCAAGGCTCAGTGGTAAGTCCTTTGTTTCAATATATTTACAAATGATTTACGTATACTGTTGCTCGCTCAGAACGCCAAGCTTGTCCAGTTTGCTGATAATGCCTAGTTTCATATCTCAAACTAATATAAAACATTTTAATCACTTACTCTTATATATGGAATCTACAACTGAAAAAGTAATATACCAATTCATATTTACTGATAATAGAGCTTATCCTGCTCACATAACCCGGGACCTAGCTGTTATAGTAAGACCCTCTTTACATTACTGGAGTTCTGTTAAGAACGTTGAGCTAATCCTTGAACCTCATGTCGAAAAATAGTGACACTAAAATAAACGCTATGCTATTTTTAAAATAGTAAGAAAATATATATGACAACCTAAACAGGAAGCTAAATGTGAAGCCTTTATAATATAGTGATATATCATATTGTTTACCTATAAGGGAAGGCTGTAATAAAATTATGTTAAGTAGCGTTCAAAAGATTCCGGATATTGCTGCTAAATTCGCTCATGGAAGAAAGTTTGATCTGAAACACCATTTATTTGGGAACAATACTGGCTCAGTGTACATTTAAAATTAATTATGACGTGTTGATGTTCATGAATGAGTAAATTAAAGCTACCATATCAGAATACATGATGATAATTAGCAATGTTCGTGATTCTGTACATCCACACACACACACACACACACATACACACACACACACACACACACACACACACACACACACACACACACACACACACACATTCAGCAAGCACAAATCTCGTGATTCCAAGAACAAGAAAGAAAGCAAGCAGACAGAGCCCTGTCTGTCAGGGTCCCACCCTTCGCGACAGACTGTCAGAGGACTTAAATGAAATAGAAACAGCAACATCAAATGAAAAAGAAACTGAAGAGTATTTTTATAGTGACTAAAATGTGCTCGATATGCATGTTTCTAATGCTAGTATCAGGTATATTTCGATTTTTTTTGTATAATTGACTATAAGATATACATCTATATTACAATAATGGTTCTAAGCAATGTCACTCTACTTTGACATGATGTCTGCATCTTCTTTAACATTGTAAAGGTTAAAAGAAGTGTCAGTAACTTTTACTTGACATGTTTTTTGTTTTATATATAATATATTGAAAGGAAACTCTAATTATACTTTGTGGAATAATGGTATTTTATTATTTGCTATAAACACCGTGTCTAAAAAACAAATAATTCTAAAATCAACCTAAAAAGGAGAACAAAAAAGCAAACAGAGAAACTGCTCTGATGCAAGAGGTGTTGTGTATATAGATGCAGGCAGTGCATAATGAGGTTTCTGTGTTGAGAAAGAGAGAGAGAGAGAGAGAGAGAGAGAGAGAGAGAGAGAGAGAGAGAGAGAGAGAGAGAGAGAGAGAGAGTGCTGTTGAAAGGCAAGTAGGAAGAGCAAATCTGCAAACACCTCTTACGTCCAAAGCATCATTCCGTAATTAATGTCATTTACTGCCTTGTGCCTTTTGCATTGCTAGGTTTCATTTGGCTTCCTGTTTTTCATTTATCCCACTCACCTATTTCCTAGCTATGTTTTTTGTATTATAATTATTGTTATGTTTTCTGGTCATATATTATTATTATATATTATTACATGGCAGCTAATACACTGCGATCATAAAAAAATGATTCAATTTCTTCATGCTTTCGTCTACATATTAATAAAAAGTTTAGTTACTGATGAGGATAGGAGCCATTTCATTTTTTTCTTTTTTGCGGGAAACTGTTCTGTGTCTTTGTGTATGTGTATGTGTGTTTGTGTGTGTGTGTGTGTGTGTGTGTGTGTGTGTGTGTGTGTGTGAGTGAGTGCGTGTGTGTGTGTGTGCGCTTGTGTGTGTGTGTGCGTATCTAGGAGAGCCTGAAAGTGTAATATGCGATGATATTCCCTGTATTTTTACATTTCTTTCTTGTTTCCTGTGGATGATTTTAGATATATTGAACACAGTGACACTGCACGAGATAATATTGCTGAAAATCCAGATGTTCATTAAAGCAGTACTGCAATGCGATTTGAGCTTGTTATTTTTATTTATTTATTTATTTATTTATTTATTTTTTGCAGCTCTCTCTTCAATAGTAGAGGACATGAGGACCAGGTACAGATATACCAGGGTAGCCAAACTTCTGCTCGCGGGCCTTATGGGGCATATTGGGAATTATTACTGGTCAAGGAAACATGTTGCTTATGCTCATTTTCCGTTATATAATATAAATGGTAAATAAGAAAAAATAATCATGATATATTATTATTTCTTTGCGAGCTGATGTCTGGATAAAAGGTGTCCAAAGATTACTGTTATTAAAAACTATACAAGAATTTAGTTCATTAATATAGCAATAAATTAGACAGACATTGTTCTTTTGTGCCTGAGGGAAAAATGGTGTAACGACTGTAGTTACTTCACTACTTCAAACGGAAAACAAGAATTATTTTACTTAATATATAAAAGAGGATGTTCACCAATACAAGCAGAATATTGAACTGATTTAATGATCAAATTCACTTTTATTTATATGTACAGCTATTTCAGTGGGAGGAGTTACAAACAACCCAAGAGTAATTATTGATCCATTAAATACAACTTTAAAATAACTTAATAATTACTAAATGATTACCTATTTACAATAATTACATATATTGATAAAACAAATATTATTTACAATTTGTACGTTTGTACAATGGTTAGAGACAGAGGGGTTAAAATATCATGCCTGAAATCATGAGTAGAGGGATTGAAAATATGAATGCTTAGCAATTCTAGGCCAAAGCCCGATTACGTCCTGTACATTAACGCAATGAAACACACACGACGATGAAACATTCAGACTATGCTGGTACATCATGGATGTAAACTCTGTTTCCAAATGCCTGCGAAAACCATACGAGAGAAGATGTTTTCACCACATTCTAGTAATTGAAATATGAAGATGAAAACAGAAACTTTAGATGGACAAAAATTAAACATTTCCTGGAAGTCTATTTTTTTCACAACGGAAATCCAAATTTACAAAGTTTTAGGGTGCTCTTACAGATCATTTCCAAATGAGATTACGTCCTGTATACCGAAAAGAATCATCACGAGAAATTCGAGAGCCATACACTTAATATACCAGTCTTTGCGAACCAGACTCTAACAGTTTAATAACTACATAAGTATATTTACGTCTGTTGTGTTTTTATCAGTTATGCAATATATAGCAAAATATAGAGTATTTAATACCGTAAGTATTGCTCACATCTATACCTCTTAAGCAACTAAATTTTCATAAGGGTTGTTGCACATATTTTATAAAAGTTTGGAATATAGATTAACTTTCATTCTCATTCTCGGATTCATAGAATTGTCAGGCAACAATCTCTACTTTCTTTATTTTTTCTTTTTTGGAGTATTGGGCATTTGCAATATAGTCTGTATCCCCCCCTCTAATGGAGACTTATAGTAGACACATAAATCAATACAAAAGAAGGATTTTGTTTATTATTCAAGCCCTATTCCAACTTCCAATACGATTGACACATATAAGATGTTACGTACAACGCTCGAGTATTCCTTCTCATACCGTATTTTACCGCAGTGTTCAATGTATGCGTTTGCTTAGTGATTTCATTGACTGTCCAATATAGTTTTTATACTTCAATCGTTGCAAATACTCCTTAAGCACCTTCTTGTTTGTTCTTTATAGTACTGGTGCGTGTTAATCAAATTACTGAGAAATGTCAAGAGGCAAGTGGATTGTTTCCTTGCTAAACATCGTTTTTTATATTATATTACAAAGGCATTTATTATAATAAATAAATAGATTATTATCGTGATTACGGCGATCTCATTGGCAATGAGTGTTCCCAAAAATATTCTGACTTTGTAGTTTATGACATGACTTTGAGTCCCTTGATAACCCTCCAAAAATAAAATCGTGGCTAATAGTATTTTTATATCATGTTTTCACTGAGAATATATGCTTAATATAGCGTACAATTTTTACAGTTGCTTGAAGGTTGACGAGAGAGATGCTTGCAAGTACTGCCAGTGCCAAGATACTGAGACCCATGTCTCTTGTAGTGGCTCAGTTGGTTAAGACAGCATGACTTTGTAGCATGCGACGCGATTTCGAGTCTTCTGACGTCCTAAAAATTTTACGTGGACAATAACATCGGTAATATCACGGTTACATTGCAAATATATATATATATATATATATATATATATATATATATATATATATATATATATATATATATATATATATATATATATATATATATATATATATATATATATATATATATATATTATATATATATATATATATATATATATATATATATATATATATATATATATATATATATATATATATATATATATATATATATATATATATATATATATATATATATATATATATTTATATATATATATATATATATATATATATATATATATATATATATATATATATATATATATATATATATATATATATATATATATATATATATATATATATATACTTAACTCCTCGTGCAACTTAATCAAGAGAGACGATTGCATATTCCGGCTGTACCATAATATAAAGATATTTGTCTGTCGTAGTGGCTCAGATTAATAAGCTGGTATTATTTTGTAGCTTGCAACACGAGTTCGAATCTTCCGATGGTCTACAAAAATAATCGTGGATAATAGTACTATCTATCTATCCATATATATATATATATATATATATATATATATATATATATATATATATATATATATATATATATATATATGTGTGTGTGTGTGTGTGTGTGTGTGTGTGTGTGTGTGTGTGTGTGTGTGTGTGTGTGTGTGTGTGTGATTACCTAATTGTGATTACCTAATTGTGTTTACGGGAAAGAGCCCAAAGCTCGTATCTTCCCGTCTCCTGATCGGTTCCATTTTAGACTTAGTGATACTTATCATACCTGTCCTTAAAACTATGGATTGAGATAGCATTAACTACCTCCTCGCTTAGCGAATTCCAATTATCAACTACTCTTACACTGAGTGTGTGTGTGTATGTGTGTGTGTGTGTGTGTGTGTGTGTGTGTGTGTATGTATGTATATATGTATGTATGCATGTATGTATGTACGTATGTATTTATGTGTGCTTGCGTGTGTGAGTGTGTATGTGTGAATGTGTGTATATTTGTGTATTCAACTAAGTGCATTTACCTAACTGTTCTCACGGGAAAAAGCTCTATGTTTGTAACTTCCGCCTCCTGATTGCCTAAATTTTTACTCTTATTGATACTTATCATATTTGTCCTTAAAACTATGAATGCAGTTTGAATTAGGTACTTCCTCATATAGAGAATTTCAATCATCGACTCTTCTTGCAGTAAAAAAAAAAAAAAAAAAAAGTATTTCCTTACACCCTGCAAAGAACTCTTCTTTCGAAGTTTCGAACAATATCCTCTAGCTCTGTGTGTATGTATATGAATACATGCACACAAACGCACACTTGCATGTATGCATATGTGTATGTGTGCGTGTGTGTGCATATATATGCAAACACACTCAAGAATTCAAAACAATGTTCATTCGACCATACAGCACACAGGAGGAGATGGGAAATATTAAAAGCTGATTACAAGACATTTATGCATATGTGTGTGAGCGTGTGTGTGCATATATGTGTAAATATACGCAAAAATTCAAAACAATGTTCATTCGACCATACAGCACACAGGAGGAGATGCGAAGGATTTAAAGCTGGTTACAAGAAACTGAAAGATTAAATGAGTTAAGAAATGAAAAGGAGAAATGAAATATTTGCATCAGGGTTCATCTAGCCACAGGAGTGGTAAGAAAATAGTTAGAAAACCAAGGAATGAGACCCCATTAAGATTGCTGTACACAATTGCTAATGGAGTAGTTGGTAAAGAAGAATTAAGGCGCATATAATAACAATTAGATAGACTGAGGTTAGTGAAGGGCATACACTCAGGGTAACGATTACATCTGCCAAAACAAGTTCTTTGTAAGAAGGCAACCGTCCTAGCCCTTAGTAGAAAAGGGAGTTCGTGACGTAACACCGAATCCATAATAGCAATTAGAGAGACTATATTAAGTGAAGAAATAAAAAGTGACATAATTTTCTCAAGAGTTTCAAAATAATGATGGTTGAAAGATCTGAGAGGACTGGTGGAGAGACAGGATTGCTTACAATTGGAATTTCAGGTTGAAAAAAAGTGAACTTTGTTAAAGAAAGTGAGTGCAAAGAATTTTTTGTTGTTCACATAAATACGGGTTCAGAGAGCATTATGGTAGCTGTTGTATATAACATAACAAAAACTTAACAAATGCTAGAGGTTTGTGAGGAGAGTAACAGGGGTACTCTTGAAGTGATAAACTCATTTTTAACATTGCACTGGAGAAAAAGTGTCGAATCTTGATTATGGGGGAGATAGAGTAGAGCAACTTTGACCCACACAGTGAGGAGGTTCGTTTAGAACAAGATTCCCAGGGTGTGTACATAGAAATTTCCTTCACTATCAAGTAATGGAACCATCGAAGGCCAAGGGTGGAGATGAGCCATCACTGCTCGATTTAGTATTCACAGATAATGTGCTAAATATTGGCAAAATAGAGTATCAGCCACCAATTGGAAAATGTGACTACTGTATGTTGTGATGGAGTATATCATCCAAGATATTCTGCCTGAAACTAGAAAAACTGAGAAGAAAATGAGGAAGAACTATATGAAAGGAGAATACAACAAAATTAATGTTTGTTTTACAGTATAGACTGGGAGACCATAATTAACAAAAATGTGTCCAAGTGATGTGCAAAGTCTTTCAAGAGGAATTTGAGATGGTGGTTAACTGTTGCATATCATTCATCAAAATAGGTATTATCAATGTCAGCGACAAATGGTTCAATAAAGAGTGTAAGAGAGCTTAAGAAGGGAGAGACCAATGGTAAAACAGGCATAGGAGGAAAAAAGGTATAAA
>JAXCGZ010017233.1:47500-52500 GCA_037179515.1 Halocaridina rubra | reverse complement strand
CTTCAACTTTTTGTCAGTGAGACAACATGGCTTCAGATAAGGTAGATCAACAGTAACAAACTTATTAGAATTTTATGATGAGGTAAGCCGAATCTTACAGGATAGAGAGGGCTGGGCAGATCGCATTTTCCTAGACTTCCGGAAAGCATTTGACACTAGTCCCACACGGAAGACATATTAGGAAGCTGCAAGCAATGGCAAGAATAGGTGGAAATGTCTTGGATAGGATAAAAACGTACTTAGACGGAAGGGAGCGGAGGGTTAGAGTAAGACACTCAAGTGTCTGAATGGAGAGGAGTTAGTGGTGGAGTTCCACAGGGTTCAGTTTTAGGGCCGCTATTGTTCCTTGTCTGCTGGCTAGTACAGTGGTAACGCGCTGGCTTCGCATTCACGAGGTCGAAAGATCGGTTCCCGTCCAAGACCGAGAGTTTAAGCTGTTTACTGGCAGGAACTGCTGTGGTTGGACACCTCAGTGGGGGGTTGGGGCTTGCCCTGGCTGACGAATACCCATTGTATTGAAATGGAAATAAAGTTTGTTTGTTTTGTTTGTTTGTTTGTCTATGTAAATGACCTACCAGAGTCTGAAAATTCATTCATGAATATGTTTAGTGACGATGCAAAGATTGTGAAGAAAGTAAGAAACGAGAACAATGGTAGAGAACTTCAGGACAGATCTAAATAGCCTGCATGAGTGGTCAGAATAGTGGCTAATGAAATTCAATGCTTCAAAATGTAAGATAATGAGAATGGGTACAAGTGCTAGAAGGTCCAAACCTGGCTACTCGGTGACAGAAGTAGATCCTCAAGAGACAGAAAATGGGAGAGGTCTAGTTCACATACTGAGCCGAATTGTCTCCAGAAATGTATATATATATATATATATATATATATATATATATATATATATATATATATATATATATATATATATATATATATATATATATATATATATATATATATATATATATAGCATAGAAAGGGCGGTATATGCTCTCTTAGCAAATGTAAGGGTAGCCTTCAGGCACATGGACAAGGAAAGGCTCAGAAATATTTATGTATCATATGTGAGGCCAAAGCTTGAATATGCAGCCCCCCTTTGGAGTCCGGATTTGAAAAGGCACGTACTGAAAGCTGGAAAAAGTTCAAAGAGATGCCACGAAACTGGTGCCAGAAATACGCAACTCAGTTATGATGAGAGGCTGAGGGAATTAGGCTTACCATCAATCGAAGCTAGAAGATTGAGGGGGATATGGTGACAGCTTTTTAAATTCCTCCATGTTTACGGCATAGTGGTTAGGGATCGATATTTTGATATGGCTGGCACTAGAAATATAGGTCATAGTTTGGAGCTTCTTAAGAAAACTTCTTTGCTGGATGTAAGGAAGTACGTTTTTAGTGTAAGAGTAGTTGATAATTGGAACTTCGCTAAGCGAGGAGATAGTTAATGCTAACTTAATCCATAGTTATAAGGAAAAGTATGATAAGTATCACTAAGTACAACATGGAACCGACCAGGAGACGGGAAGTTACAAGCTTGGGGCTCTTTCCCTTAAGCACAATTAGGTAATTGCACACACACACACACACACACACACACACACACACACACACACACACACACACACACACACACACACACACACACACACACACATCTACATATATATATATATATATATATATATATATATATATATATATCTATCTATCTACATCTATCTATCTGTATCTATCTATCTATCTATCTATCTATCTATCTATATATCTATCTATATATATCTATCTATCTATCTATCATCATCATCATCATATATATATATATATATATATATATATATATATATATATATATATATATATATATATATATAGTTTTAAAAATAAATATATATCCTGGCAGTGGATTGCTTCATAAAACTGAAAATTCTACATGCGTTTCTGTCTCAAAGCCACTATGAGCAAAAATCGACAAAGTTTGCAAATTGGATTAATATTTAGCATGTACCTTACTGAAAATATATAGTAAATATAAAGATGTTTATATAGAGACTAATTATAGTATAAACAGCTTGAATTAATACAATAAGCAACATTAAGGTACGTTTTGCTCTGCTTGGTTCTCGTTCAACGATGATCGTTCATGGCTCAACGATAATTGTCAAACGATTGTCTAGAGCACTAATTCTTCGTTTTTGAAGGGGGCTGTTTTGCAGTCGCTCGAAGCAAAACGGCCCCATTAAAAAACAAAGAAATAGTGCTCTAGACAATCGCTTGACGATCATCGTTGAACCATGAACGATCATCGTTGAACGATAATCGCACAGAGCAAAACGTACCTCTAGGGATGACGTAATGAGGAAAATAAATTAATTTATAATATTATTACGATCGCAAACTCATGCTATTCTTCCTGTAAAAAGCATCATAGCGATTACATTCTGTTGTAAAGAAGAAATGGAAAGATATCTATCTTAGCTTTATCTTAGATTCATATATTTACACCCTTTGCCAAAATATAAAATGAATTCTATGATACTGAATCACAAACTATCAGACTTTTCTTCCCAAAGGAAAGTAGTATAATAGTTTTAATATATCGTAACTAATAGTAGAAAGGGTTATCCATTACCTATTCTTTTGGATAAAGGTGGGTACAGACGATCATTATTACTGTCAGTAAAAATACTGACACTATTCTATTGGTGTGATCCACTACGTCCATATGATGGACACACCGACAGTAATAATGACAGTACAGGGAAATACTGTCAGTAATAATGATCGTCTGTTTAGCCCTTAACGTTTATTTTGCCAACCTGTCCAAAAAGAAAAAATTTACAAATAGGGCATTAATTGATAGCAAACTATCGGAGACTTCCCAAAATGAAAGTACTAGGAAATAAGAATTGTCATTAATACTGGATATGTTATTCATCCTGTTCTTTTTAATATCATCTTTTTATCGATGTAAAAAATAAATTTGATGATAATTGTGATGATGTAAACTGATCGCAAAAATTCGCTGGCTTCCGAACACGTTTACAGAAGTTAACACAGGAAGTGTCATATATAATTGTTTCCTCTCAGTAAGAGGCCTTTTACCATATTATCAAAAACAAAATGAAAATATCGACATTATAAGGTGGAAAATAATGAAAGTTTTCTGCTGGCAGAAAATAAATTAATGATTTTAATATATTGTTATAAACAACATGAAAGAGTTACTTGTTTTTGTTTTGTTTTTTATTAGCATTTATTTATTTTTTTTTTTGATTGTGGCACCAGGACGGGCCAAAAATAATTATAAAATAAAAACAGCCTTCATTGGGCAGTCTTTCATGTCAAAAATTAAGAATGAATTTATATAATAAAGTTCTAGAAAAACAAAATCACATCTTTTAAATGTGATGAGGAAGTCACGAAAGCGTGTATTAGCATTATTTATATAATACTTTATGTGATTTTTAAATTCATATCGATTCTTTCATACCAATGTTGACATCTTTCCCAGTATTAGTACTTTTGAAAAAAGGAAAGCAAATTACACTTATATTTGCAGAAGTTTATAATCCCTTCAACATGCAGCATACCATATACTGTTTTCACTCCTTAATTGCAGTTTATTGTTGATTATTATTATTATTATTATTATTATTATTATTATTATTATTATTATTATTATTATTATTATTATTATTATTATTATTATTATTATTATTATTATTATTATTATTATTATTATTATTATTATTATTACCTTATTATTATTATTATTATTATTATTATTATTATTATTATTATTATTATTATTATTATTATTATTATTATTATTAGTAGTAGTAGTAGTAGTAGTAGTAGTAGTAGTAGTAGTAGTAGCAATAGTAGTAGTAGTAGTAGTAGTAGTAGTAGTATTACCATTATTATTATCATTATTGTTATAATTACTATTAAACGAAATAAAACAGACTATATCGTATTATTTGATATAATTCCGGTAAATAAGGAAATGGAAATGTCCATTAATAATTATAGTTTTGGAAGCACTGGAGTTAAGAATTTACAAATTATTTACTTATTTTCAAAAATACCCCCAATGAAGTACCTTTAGTAGATAAAGTAGCAATATCTAAGAAATTATCATCTCTGTGTCATTGCTGAAAATGTCTTTAATATAGATACTTCGTCTATGAGAGCAGATACACAGGAGTTACCTCAACTGCACATTGTGTTGATCGTTAACTAAATAGGTGAAGAGAGCAAAGCTTACAGATAAAAAATTTTGGTGGCCTATTATAATGAAACTCTAAAATTCCTAGTCATATTGGATTTCTATATGAAAGTGCAATGTATATAAGACACATCATTGTGAGACTATCAAAAAAGCCAAAATGGGGAGTATCAAACCATAATAACCCACAGCAATAAAAAAAATCCATTAAATTATTTTTAATATATATCCGTATCTCACCATGTTTATAATAATATAAATGATTTGTTACAAAATTATTATTTTAGTGACTGATGCCATATTTCAAGGGGTAGTTTTTCGTCTCAAAATATCGCAAAAGTAATAATACTAAATATCATTATTATAATGAGCTCTCATCTTTTATTACCTCTTGGATATCATAGTACATCAATGTACTCAAATTAAGACTGTCATCTGAGACATATTTTAGATGAGAGGTTCAAATAATTCCTCAATATCTCTGTCAAACAATAACTAATTAATAAACTTCAGCCTCTTGGACAAAAATCAAGTCACTCCACATATCCACTTGATCAGTGATGCACAACCTTTTGGGCATCGAGGGCCACAACAAAGTTACTTAAGAATCTCATGTAGCCCGCGGGCAAAAGATTATAAATCCTTGGTAAAATGTCCTTCTCGTATGGCGTGTTGGCCATCGGTGGATCACAGACATTATGTCCCACCATTGGCCCACCTTGTCATGCTGAAATATTTTGCTGAAGAGAATTTTATTTAATTGAAATGA
>JAXCGZ010017233.1:32500-35000 GCA_037179515.1 Halocaridina rubra | reverse complement strand
AATATTTCGCAGCAAGATGCTGACACGAACTCGGGTATTCAGGCATACCAACACACACTCTGATCCAGTGAGTATCAGTTCTCCAATCCTCTGGTGTTGCAGCCTAGTACCTAAGCAATCGAAATACAGATTTACCTATTGATTCAGCTTGTGTGATTACATTAATATATATATATATATATATATATATATATATATATATATATATATATATATATATATATTATATATATATATATATATATATATATATATATATATATATATATATATATAAATAGTTGTACTTTGGAAAAAGATGTCACGTTTTCATCGTGTGAAAGAGACGCGGGATAGGGACATCCTGTCGTTACGGAAAAGTGTGATGAGAAATAGGTATTTGTGAGTGAATGAAAAGAGAAGTTTATATGAAGCTATGATTATGCCGCCATTATTGTATGGAGCAGAGACTTGGAATTCAAGAGAGCATAGAAGGAACAAGTTGAATGTACCGGGAATGAGGTGCAGGAGAAGTATGATAGGTGCATCTAGAATAGATAGAGTAAGAAATGAGGAGGTCTGGCAGAGAGCTAGCCTTGAAAAAATGCTGTAGGATAGATTAGATCAGAGAGTATCGACTTAGCTTGGACACATGGAAAGGCTGAGTGATGCACGATTAGCGAAACAGAAGTATTTGCAGTTAGGCCAAGAGGAACACCTAGAACGAGATGGATGGATGGCGTGAAAAGGGTTCTGAATGCACGTGGAATGTCAGTGCTGCAGGGAAGAGAGCGTGCGAGAGATAGGAATGAGTCAAAGAAGATTGCTTATGGATGACACGTGTCTTAGGAATTTCTCGCACCTGCTAGCTCAGTAAACTGTACTGACAGGTATGAAGGGAGTTACCATATGATAAAGCGGTGCGGGTTAACCAGCTGCGGCTGTCGGGCTCACTGTAGAATTACCTTGCCCGTCTACCTTTTGTGTAACCCAAACACGATGGAAGGGGTGGGGAAATGTGGCAACCCTTTATCCCCAAGGAGTTAAGAGGAGTAGTTGAAGTATTTGTGGATCGTGGTGATTGCATGTTTCATGGCTTGGCCACCCCCTTTACAAAGGTGAATGGGGCCATGTATATGTATGAATGTATGTATCGAAGCCAGAGCTCGCATGGTAACAATGCTATTATTGACCTTACTTTTGTTTTGGAGTTCACATAAGCTAACATGCATGTGACGCCAAAAATCTCATCTTATCCCTATTGGGAACCGGCGAAGAGAAGCTATAAGACCTTGGGGAGCTGAACTCGCGACCACTTAGGTAGAAGGTAGGCGCTATATCCACTAAGTGAACGACATCTTTTATTTATGTATATTTTTGAGAAAGGAGGTTGATGCCACGCACAGAAACACGAGGAAAATATAACAATAACAAAAAAGAAAGACAAGAAAAGTAAAAATAATAATGAAAAACTGCAGCCAACCAAAAGCTTGAAACAAAGAGACCACTAAGAGCCGTGTACAGCATCTGAGTCTATTCTTTTCATACAGAGATTTTATTTCGAACTCTCTCTCTCTCTCTCTCTCTCTTCTCTCTCCTCTCTCTCTCTCTCTCTCTCTCTCTCTCTCTCTCTCTCTCTCTCTCTCTCTCTCTCTCTCTCTCTCTCTCTCTCTCTCTCTCTCTCTCTCTCTCTCTCTCTCTCTCTCAATATACCAGCAGTATTTTTACAACTCTACCTTGTCAAAAATATGCGTATATATTTTAAATCATCCATTTTCGTACTTAATTTCAAATGTCATCACATAAATCAAGAGAGTTGTTACAGTATATAGTGAAGAGCAATTAATTAAATAATAATAATAATAACAATAATAATGATAATAATAATGATACTGGTAATGATGATAATAATAATAATGATAATAATAATAATAATGAAAATAATGATAATAATAATAATGATAATAATAATAATAATAATAATAATAATAATAATAATAATAATAATAATAATAATAATAATAATAATAATAATAATAATAATAATAATAATAGATAATAATAATAATAATAATGATAATAATAATAATGATAATAATAATAGCAATGATAATGATAATATGTACAATGCGTCAACATGCATAAATATATGTATTATAATTCTGCTTCAGCTTTTAACATCGAGTGCAAATTAGATTTCAATTTGACTCTAAATTGATTCAAACATTATCTTTTCATCAGAAGTTCTTATGCATATCGTGACCGCCCTCGAGTAATACTCACCAGATGCTAGTAAATACATCATTATCTGCAGTCTACTGAAAACTAACCTATTCTACCCTAACTAAGGTTAAGTTACGCTAGGTTAGTTCATTGTGGTTAGGTTAGGGTACAATAAATTTCATATAGTGAGGGAGAACGCACATTATAGAATAGCATCTGGTCGACAAACTTAATGAGTACAACAACACATAAGTAAGATTTTTTCTTCTCTTCCGTTTTTAGTTATAAATAAAATAAA
>JAXCGZ010017233.1:27500-30000 GCA_037179515.1 Halocaridina rubra | reverse complement strand
GATCCCTTCTCAAGCACAACTGAGACAAAATAACAAAGAAGGAGGAAACATAAACAAAAGGACTCATTAGACCTGAGGGATTAAAAATTTTTATGATAACAGGACTGGTCTAATCCAAACGAATTATCCTCAACAAAGAAGCCGCCAAGATCATTAAACCATTAACAAAGAAAAATGTTAATCCTTAAAATAATAAATGATCTGAAAGAAGATAGCCCCCAACATATTATTATAGTGAAAAGAATATTAATAATTATGCACACAAGAGAGCAGTAAGATATAATCAAGAAAATTCAGCTCTTTTCACCCACATCAATGAACATAATCATCGGATTTATTGGAGTGGTGCCACTATGCTATTTAAAAGTACCTGTCAATTCAAACGGAAAATAGTGGAATCTTCCCTCATTGAAATGAAGGACAATTTTAATCTATCTAGGGGGCAATGGACCCCTGACATAATTGATAAAGCCCTCCTGAAGCGCTGCCTCAACGAAGTTATCCCTCAAGATAAACCCCCAACCAGATTGTAGTCGTTATTGTGTATTTTGATTGTATTAGGATTTATATATGTATTTCATTTTGTATGCTCTTGTATATGGGGATGTGTGTACAGATATTGTTACATCTGTATATCTATATGTGCATATTTATTAATATTCTTTTAATTATAATAATATGTTGGGGGCTATCTTCTTTCAGATCATTTATCATTTTAAGGATTAACGTTTTTCTTTGTTAATGGTTTAATGATCTTGGCGGCTTCTTTGTTGAGGATAATTCGTTTGGATTAGACCAGTCCTGTTATCATAAAAATTTTTAATCCCTCAGGTCTCATGAGTCCTTTTGTTTATGTCTCCTCCTTCTTTGTTATTTTGTCTCAGTTGTGCTTGAGAAGGGATCCAGTTAGGATCCGAAATATAGCATTGTTTTATAAGTTTTGTTTCACTGATGGGCTTCCTTACTTTATATATATATATATATATATATATATATATATATATATATATATATATATATATATATATATATATATATATATATATATATATTTATATATATATATGTATATATATATGTATATATATATATATATATATATATATATATATATATATATATATATATATATAAATATATATATATATATATATATATATATATATATATATATATATATATATATATATATATATATATATATATATATATATATATATATATATATATATATATATATATTATATATATGTTTATATATATATATATATATATATATATATATATATATATATATATATATATATATATATATATATATATATATATATATATATATATATATATATATATATATATATATATATATATATATATATATATATATATATATATATATATATGTATATATATATATATATATATATATATATATATATATATATATATATATATATATATATATATGTATATATATATATATATATATATATATATATATATATATATATATATATATATATATATATATATATATATATATATATATATATATATATATATATATATATATATATTATATATATATATATATATATATATATATATATATATATATATATATATATATATATATATATATATATATATATATATATATATATATATATATATATATATATATATATATATATATATATATATATATATATATATATATATATATATATATATATATATATATATATATATATATATATATATATATATATATATATATATATATATATATATATATATATATATATATATATATATATATATATATATATATATATATATATATATATATATATATATATATATATATATATATATATATATATATATATATATATATATATATATATATATATATATATATATATATATATATATATATATATATATATATATATATATATATATATATATATATATATATATATATATATATATATATATATATATATATATATATATATATATATATATATATATATATATATATATATATATATATATATATATATATATATATATATATATATATATATACATATATATATATGTATATACATATATATATATATATATATATATATATATATATATATATATATATATATATATATATATATATATATATATATATATATATATATATATATAGTATATATATATATATATATATATATATATATATATATATATATATATATATATATATAAGCACATTACATATGTGAAAACATGAATCATTTTTTACCCCGACCGGGACTCGAACCTAGGACTTATGATTACTAAGTCAAGGCGCTACCACTACGCCACAGAAGGTTAAAAGGAATCCAACCTTATAGCTTATATCTGCTGTACTTAGGAATGAACGCATTCTAACTGAATGCCACTATGTTCATATTACAGATTCCCCAACCTCACTCGTGGCTTCATTTTAGCATTT
>JAXCGZ010017233.1:12500-15000 GCA_037179515.1 Halocaridina rubra | reverse complement strand
TGAATATGTTTTCTTTTTCCTGAGAATCTTGGCACTGAATTCACAAAGGGACGATTATTTAGAATACGAAGTCGGAATGGAGACAAGGACGTGGGTAATACATGATCCATATGAGACTGCTTCAAAACCTTGACTCTAATTTAAATATCTTTTGCTGTCAATAAAAACTACTTCTGCAACCTCTGTTGCAACAGTTTTCAGTAACTTAGAAAAATTTATTGATGTTTCGGTTTCTAATATCAGCATTGCAAGAGCTCTTCTTTATCAATGTATTAACAACATTTCGAACATTTGTAATATACTCATGAGATTTATAAAAACACTCGAACAAATATATATTCATTTCCTTAGACTATATCTTTATCGATCGGTAAAATCTCACAAGCCTGAACTACATATGTGCCCAATTATTAGGTCTGTTGGTTCTATATATCTAAGTTTTTAGTTCGTATTTTCCCCTTTGCTCGGAAAATATCATCCTCTCATATACTGACTTCTTATGCCCTGAGTGAAAAATGTCAAAATCTTGATATCACTCCAGATATGTTCCGGTTTTACGTCACGGACTCCCTTTTTCTACCAAGGGCTAGGACTGCTGCCTTCTTGCAAAGGACTTGTTTTGGCAGATGTAATCTTTACCCTGAGTGCATGCCCTTGCTAACCACAGACCGTGGCGGGGCGCGAACCCTCGACCTGAAGCCTCAAAGTCGCGGATGCTACCGCTTGAGCCACGGTGACTACTAATATCACTCCAGATAAGCATATGATAATTTTTGACGTTTGTTCCCTCTTTACCAAAGTACCCAGAGATAATTTGTTGGATTACCTTAGCTGTGAACTCGATAATCATATTATTCAATAACCTAAAAGAGCTGTTTTACTGCTCATTCACATTTGTACTAAAGATTGCAAGCTTGTTTTTGGCAATAAATACTATTAATAAACTTTCGGTATGGCCATGAGAATTCCCTCATATCCTCTCCTTCCTAATGTTCACATAAATTTTATGAAAAACAATACCTTCAAATTGTTGTCCCTAGAAATCTTAATTTTCACTGGTTTCGTTATGTCGATGATATTCTGTGTTTTCCACGTACTGATATCAATGTTCATGAGCTTTTGACTAAGTTGGAAAAAAAATTGCCCTTTATTATATTCACTGTAGAAAGAGAAAATAACAATATCTTGCCATTCTTAGACATTTTGTTACATAGAATACCTTTTTCAGTGAGGTTTGATATTTTTTTTTAGAAAACCCAAGAATAATAAGTCACATGTGCATAATCATTCTGGCCATGATCATAAAATGGAAAAATATATTTTTTCTTCAATATTTCTCCGAGCTTTATGTATTGTAAGCCACGAATTTCTCGATGCTGAGATTGAGGTTACCATTGATACGGAAAAATATCTATATTATCCCAGTTGGTTCTAAAATAACTGTCTCAGTGCTGCTAAAGTCATGTTTCATAGACCATCCCTTTATTATAGTAATATTGGTTTGAATTTTAATAATATCTTAGTTATTCCCTACTTCCAGGGATGTCAGTTTATGTATAATCATAAGAATAGTGAATATCTTTTTATTTTTCACACGTGATAATATTTCTCGGAATATGTTTACTTAAGATTGCAATGTTTCTACTTCTAATGTTATATATAAGATTCCTTGCAAAGATTGTAATAGATTTGATGTTTTCCAGACTGGGAAATCTCTAGATCTTCGTGTCAACCAACACAATGAACACTTTTTTTTTTTTTGCGTGTGACACCGGGATAGGCAGAAACTGCCCTCACCAATAAAGGCCCGGGTACGAGAAAGTGCCAAGACGAAGGAAAAAAAAAGGTTAAGGACAAGGCAGAGATGAGGTAATGTTACACAAAGGAAAACGATAGTCAGAAAAATAGTCAAACAACATAGGACCCAGAGATAAGAAGGACTAGGCTCTGAGATGTCGATATATCTGCTTTTTGAAGGATAAAAAGTCATAAGAATTAGGAAAGACAGAAGGAGGAAGAGAGTTCCAAAGTCTGGAAATAGATGGGAAGAAGCAGTCGCTGCACCGACCAATCCGCGATCTACAAATCTCCACACAATACCTGTGAGATGAGGCCGCTTGGCGAGTGTTACGCGGCCTCGGCAGAGAGGGAGGGATGCAACTCGCCAACTCATCAGAGCAGCGATGGAAGTAGTAGCAACAGAAAAGAGAAAGGGAAGACTCCTCACTGCGAAGAGAGAGAGAATCCAGATTAGAAGTAAGAAAAGGATCATTAATGAGTCTGACTGCCTTAGATTTAACCTTATCAAGAAGATAAGTATAAGAAGAAGCACCCCAGATGTGTGAGCAGTACTCTAAGCAGGGACGGATAAGACTTTATAAATTTTAAGTAACTGCAAAGAGGAAAAGTAATGACGAAAACGAAACAAACCCCCAATTTTGGGGGGTGAAGATATAGAAATTTGGATTATGTGATTCCTCCAAGATAAGTTAGAGGCTAT
>JAXCGZ010017233.1:0-2500 GCA_037179515.1 Halocaridina rubra | reverse complement strand
ATATATATATATATATATATATATATATATATATATATATATATATATATATACATGGATATATATATATATATATATATATATATATATATATATATATATATATATATATATATATATATATATATATATATATATATATATATATATATATATATATATATATATATATATATTTATATTACGGGAATCTGGATAATAACATTATTTACTGGAATATAGTTATATACTTCATCGCTTAATAAATTTCGTAACCCACAAACACACACACAAAACTGATATTTATATTCTTAATTGCCGATACTTTGCTGAAACACCAACACTGAACTTATGACGTCACGGTGTTCCGTAGGTATATAGAGTATATACGCGAAAACCCAAATATAATTTAGTATACAGCAAAGTGGGTATTACTAAAGCTCACTATAGTCACATAATCACAAATGTTTTCACCAATATAGAACTTTCATAACAAGACATGGAATAGGCATTAATTCAAACAAAAAAAAACACATAAACTAAACCTGAAATAAAAAACACAAATCTCACTAGTACTATCCCAATAAATTCCAAGAAATCACGAATAAAACACCTTTATCCATCTTACACATTATATGTAATGAGAAGGATGTATATGTGAAATGGGAACACCTAAGATTAAAACTGAGTCCCAACTTTTGCTGCTTCTCCCCCAAGGAGTCATGTTGCTGTTCTTGTTATTGATGTTCTTGTTGATGCAAAGACCCTCTGCATTGACTCAGTGTCTCGTCCAACCCAAGAGGAGATGCTGTTGAACCAAGAGAGCTCATTTAGCCAAGAACCTGGAAGGAGGGGATTAAGAAAAACTTCTTTTATTTCCAAATAATTTATTCTGTCTTTTGTGAACGTTTCAGGAGTTTTTGGAATTACAAGAGAAGGGTCTTGACAAAGGGATGGGCTTCTTTTATTTTGTTACGATTAAGACAAGGACTTAAATGGAATGCGGGATGTATTACTCGATAATTCATTAACATAATTTATTACAATACATTCGTACCGAAATATTGATATTAGACGAACACAGCCAGTGATAACCAAAATAACTTTATGAAATAATATTAATAAAAATAACGTAAAATGTAATATATTCCATAAGTTGATACTTTCGGAAATATCGGCGAAGAAAATCGAAATAATTCAAGAGCCGATAACCGGTTTATGAAGAACCCTCCCAACCCACCCAAATGACCCCCAAAACGCCCTACTAAATCATTCTCTCTCTCTCTCTCTCTCCCTCTCTCTCTCTCTCTCTCTCTCTCTCTCTCTCTCTCTCTCTCTCTCTCATCTCTCTCTCATCTCTCCTCTCTCATTCATCCCTCCCGTGACGGCCCGAGTAGCGATCCGCCATTTTATTTAACGGGGAACTGCGAAAGGGTAAAGGAGGGAGTGAAAAAACAGGAGAGCAAAAGGAGGGAGAGGTAGGGTGGGGACTGGGAAGACGGGAGGGGCTTAGAAAGGGGGTCTTTTTCACCCCCTCTCACATCGGTACGCTCAAAGCGCTTCACAGGAATTAAAATTATTAAATTTTTTTCTAAAAGGATTTTTATTTCATACTTTTTTCTGTTATTTCTTTTTATTTCAGTTTTGAATTTTGAAAGTGAAAAACACGTCTACAAGCTGAAAGGTAGAGAGAGAGAGAGAGAGAGACGAAGAGAGAGAGAGAGAGAGAGAGAGAGAGAGAGAGAGAGAGAGAGAGAGAGAGAGAGAGAGAGAGAGAGAGAGAGAGAGAGAGAGTTTGATTTTAAAAAATATGTAGCTGATGTAAAAAAATCTTTCAGGCTTTCAAAAACATACATAAAACAGTATTGGGATTAATATGTGATATGTGCATAACAGTATGTAAATATATATATGAATATGTATAAAAAAAAAAATATATATATATATATATATATATATATATATATATATATATATATATATATATATATATATATATATATATATCTATATCTATATATATAATATATATATATATATATATTATAAATATATATATAATATATATTTATATATATATATATATATATATATATATAATATAATAAATATATATATATATATATATATTATATGTATATAAATATATATATATATATATTTATATATATATATAATATATATATATATATAATATAGTATATATATTATATATATTATATATATAATATATATATATTATATATATAATATATATATAATATATATATATATATATATATATATATAGTATATGTATATAAATATATATATATATATAATATATATATATATATATATATATATATATATTATATATATATATATATATATATATATATATTTACTTACTGTAGCACATATCACATATTATCCCAATACTGTTTTATGTATGTTTTTGAAAAGCCTGAAAGATTTTTTTACATCCACTACATATTTTTTAAAATCAAACTCTATCTCTCTCAATCTCTCTCTCTCTCTC
>JAXCGZ010017232.1:92500-97726 GCA_037179515.1 Halocaridina rubra | reverse complement strand
ATATATATATATATATATATATATATATATATATATATATATATATATATATATATATATATAAATCAAACAGGGAAGACAACTGAAAGCGAATCAATGTATTCCAAGGAATATCAAAGATCTGTTAATCTATTTTACACATTTTCACTCGGACATTCTAACATGCTGGCTTTCCAAACATCTTATATACACTTTCTTTTTTATCTGCTCTCCTACTCATTCATCGGTTTGAGTGTGCACAACTGCTCACATTAATTATACCACATAAGAACATAATCATTATCTTTATGTGTATATCAGATTATATATTAGTTTTCTTTTTTTTTTAAAGGAGAAACCATTATTGAGTCTCAATCAACAGGACAAGAAGATCATAAACACGTACACTTAAAATTTTATCTAAAAGAGAGAATGAAAATTAAACAAGCAACAAAGATCAAAGAACTTTCTCGCCTATCTGGCTACATATCCATATGTCTGTTTGTCTGTCTATGCATTTACTCATCTGTCTATGTTTGGCAGGTGTATATACAAATATGAATGTATACATACCTACATACATTTACATATATGCATATATGTATGCATGCATGAGTACGTACATATATATAAATATGCATACATACCTGTGTATATATATATATATATATATATATATATATATATATATATATATATATATATATATATATATATATATATATATATATATATATATTGGGGTAAACCAGCTGCGACCGTCGGGCCTCATTGTAGAATATCCTTGCCCGTCTACCTTGTGAGTGACCCAAGCAAGGTGGAAGGGAGAAGACATGACAACCCTTTATCCCCAAGGAGCTGAGAGGAGTGGTTGAGGTGTGTGTGGATCGTGGTGAATGTGCGTTTCTATATATCTATATATATCTATATATATATATATATATATATATATATATATATATATATATATATATATATATATATATATATATATATATATATATATATATATATATATATATTTAAATATAAATATATATATATAAATATAAATATATATATATATATATTTATATATATATATATATATATATATATATATATATATATATATCACATACACATGTCTGTGTGTGTGCTTGTGTGTGTCTATATATCTATGTATCTACACTAAATACAGAGATAAAAAGTGCAAGCCAATAGTAAAAGGTGAAGAGGTACGAGGCACGCAGAAATATGGTCTATTTGCTTATAATTATATCCTTGCAATTTATGTATGTAAATAATCAGTATTTATTCCGAAGTCCAAGATTTGTTTGTTTACAACACTAGCGTAATACCTGTTCTTTTTCTCTGAGATAACGGTCCAAACAGTGACTTGACTGTGTACTTTTGCTTTTGCTTTACGCATAACTCTCTCTCTCTCTCTCTCTCTCTCTCTCTCTCTCTCTATATATATATATATATATATATATATATATATATATATATATATATATATATATATATATATATATATATATATATATATATTATGTGTGCATGTTTATATGTGTGTTATGTACCTACATTTATACTCCTATATAGTTATCTAACTAGAATAAGGAAAAACGAAATTGTACGAAATTATCTAGCAGTACATAGTAATACTATTCTGTACTGTACTATATCTAGAAAGTGAAAAAAAAATATGTTTTTGCCAAATAATGTAGCACAGAAGGTTCGAAAACGGGAACAAGTTATTGCGAAGGTGAGCCAATAATCAGGTTTAAAAAGTTATTGAGATCCTGGAAAGTGTTTTAGCACGTCACATGGCATTTATAATCTGAATTAAAAAATACAAATATGTATACACACACAAACACACACGCTCGCACTTCAGGAAGACCTGAGTCGTCTGCATGAGTGGTCAGACAAGTGGCTGATGAGGTATAATATTTCGAAATGTAAAATAATATGAATGGGTAACAGTGAAAGGTCAACTTTGGGTATTTAATGACAGGAGCGAAACTTCAAGAATCAGAAAACAAGAGATCTTAGGATAAACTTTTGGCAGATTTGCCACTGGAAATCCGAATAAATGGTATAGAAAATGTAGTAAATGCTTTTTAAGCAAACCTAGGATGACCTTAAAGCATATGGACCAGGATATATTCAGAAATATTTACATAACTTATGTGAGCCCAAAGTTTGAATATGTAGCGATCTTTTGGAATCCACACTTGAAATAATATATAAATAAACTGGAGAAAGTTCAAAAATGTGCTACGAAGCTGGTGACAAGGGTTACGTAATATAAGTTATGAGGGAAGGCTGAGGGAGTTAGACTTGCCATCACTCAAAGCTAAACTTGAAGAGGGGGATATACGATAAAGTTTTTCATATTCCTTCATGGCTTTAAAAGAGTAGACAAGGAGCGACATTTTAAGAAGGGATACCCCAGAACTAACATCTTTGCAGGATGAAAGGAAACACGGTTTAGTACAAGAACAGTGATAATGCGAATTCATCAAGTAAGGAGAGTGACTGTTAAATGCACTCCAAGTTTTAAAGCTAAATGCATTCCTAGTTTTAATGCTAAATGCATTCCTAGTTTTAATGCTAAATGCATTCCTAGTTTTAATGCTAAATGCATTCCTAGTTTTAATGCTAAATGCATTTCTAGTTTTAATGCTAAATGCATTCCTAGTTTTAATGCTAAATGCATTCCTAGTTTTAATGATAGATATGAAAAGTTTGTGAGTAAATATGAAACCATTCAGGAGACGGGGAGTTACGAACAAAGGGTATTTTCCCCGCGAGCACAATTAAATACAATTAGGTAAATAAACACAGTAAAGCAGCTTCATTGCAAGAAAAAAAGTACTGTATTATGATAAGCATTCACTGCCCGACTTCATCTAATTTGCATTTCTACCTACTTATGTCTCAGTCTTTTAAGCCAATGGCTGGCTACCTCAGAATATGATGTAACGTAATATTCTCCGTTTCAGGACTCGAACTCATACAAAATATTTACATAAGAATAATTTGTTCTTCTTTCATAAGGTCGGATTAAGATAAAAGGCCCGATTTCTTAAACAGTGTAAATATAGGATACCATATTGTTAGATAGCTAGATACACACATATGGATTTCATAAACGCATCTGACGCTGTTCTGTGTATGGCTAGGATCCCGTACGGGATCCTAGGCCCGATTTCTTAAACAAAGTAAACCAAGGATACCATATTGTTAGTTAGCTAGACACACACAAATGGATTTCATAAACGCATCTGACGCTGTTCTGTGTATGGCTAGGATCCCGTACGGGATCCTAGGCCCGATTTCTTAAACAGCGTAAGCCAAGGATACCATATTGTTAGTTAGTTAAACACACACAAATGGATTTCATAAACGCATCTGACGCTGTTCTGTGTATGGCTAGGATCCCGTACGGGATCCTAGGCCCGATTTCTTAAACAGCGTAAACCAAGGATACCATATTGTTAGTTAGCTAGACACACACAAATGGATTTCATAAACGCATCTGACGCTGTTCTGTGTATGGCTAGGATCCCGTACGGGATCCTAGCCATACACAGAACAGCGTCAGATGCGTTTATGAAATCCATTTGTGTGTGTCTAGCTAACTAACAATATGGTATCCTAGGTTTACACCGTTTAAGAAATCGGGGCAAAGAGTATCCAGATTAACTTTATTAAGGCAGGATAAGGATGTCTGATTATGAACCCAAACGCGAAATAGAGTTCTCCGGAAGTCTAATAAAACTTCTCACTGGTGTTCACTAAATTAATGTACATAACTTTTTCTCAATTACCTTCGAAAAGCTAATTATTTATGATGAACAATATCATTTCATTCTAAAAACAAGACCTCGTAACTCAAAATAAAATTAAGACTAAGGATGGAGAGAGAGAGAGAGAGAGAGAGAGAGAGAGAGAGAGAGAGAGAGAGAGAGAGAGAGAGAGAGAGAGGAGAGAGAGAGAGCAATACATAGCCATAGGGGGTGCGGGTCAACATAAGTTATTGAGCAAAAGGCAACAACATTCTCTTGCTTGAGCCAATGTACCTACTCATACCCAAACCCTTAAACAGTATGTGTGTGGCCAGCTATTGTCATATGCGCCATTTTGCAGTGATTAGACTGGTATTAGTGCTAAGAATATTAGTCTTAATACATTCTATTTCCAGGTACAATATCTATTAACATGCACTGTCAATAGGTAGGAAAAAAGGAAGGGTCATTGCATCCCTCGTGCGTCAGAGCCTGTAAACTCAAGAGGGTCTTTAGTGGAACAGTATCTCTACGACTTTGATCCCAGCTAAGGGTAAAAATGCCTAGCTCGCAGGAAGAAAAAATACACACACACACACACACACACACACACACACACACAAACACACACACACGAGTATATATAACAACTATGGTGGCAATAAGAGTCTCTCTATAGATGTAATATGACTCTCACTGGATTAAAATGATCAGTCTCTATTCCTACGACTTTCTGCACCCAGAGCTTTGTAAGTGCTCTCATTGCCTACAGCCTGGCCAGTCCGGCCAAGTTTACCCAAATCAGACCAACAAGACGCAGCCCAGCATAGCCCAGCCCTGCCCTGCCCACCCCAGCTATACTTACGATCAGAACACGTATGGATATGACTATAGAGAAATCAGCAATAAAAGTTTGAATTTCTAGAAAAAGTATTGTCTGTTTATTCTTTTCCCGTAAATAAGGCTTTTCCAACAAAGATTCATTAATTTGCAAATATTCGACAAGTTTTATGGAAACGTCAATATTATTGAATGAAAAATATGAAAAAAAATATATTAGAATTTGTGAAATGTGGCTTATAACTGACGACTTTAGTTAAGTTTTACCTCAGGAGACCCTAAAGGGCGGTTTACACGGTCAAACGGTTCGTCGAACGCGGTTCGACAGACAAGTGTTTGAAGTGATGTTCGAACGTGTGAACGGGGTATTTGGTTGTCGAACACGGAACGTGTTCGACAACCAAATACCCTTTTCACACGTTCGAACATCACTTCAAACACTTGTCTGTCGAACCGCGTTCGACGAACCGTTTGACCGTGTAAACCCTCCTTAAACTATTCACGAAGGTAAGTGATTTCTCTCCTCTTGAACACCACACCTCGACAAGCCCGGGTGGAGTCCCTTAAGGTATATTTTTAGCACTTCCTTTCAACCCTTTTTACTTTTTTTTCTGGTTTTCATTTCACA
>JAXCGZ010017232.1:55000-80000 GCA_037179515.1 Halocaridina rubra | reverse complement strand
ACTCCTTCTTTCAATGGGTTTCACGCTGGCTTGAATGTGGGAAAGGGGAAGAGCAAAGCTTATTTTCATATATCTTACAATCAACCACCTAACAAGTCACTTGTGAAGGATGTAATGGACAAGTTGTCTACCATTATTGCCATGTCCTTTGCCTTCTCAGTGGGAGATCTTCCAGTGTACGTTCTCATCACCCAGCTCAAGGCTGAAATCCCAAACAATTTCCATGACATAGTGCCCTTCTCGGTCTCTTCCATACACAGTGCATAATGATGAGCGCTATCTACAAGCGTTACAAGGGGTGTGAGCTAGAAGAAGTATTTGTTGCAGGTGGAGTAATTGACGATGGTTCTGTTGAACATGCACTAAAGGGCAAGCAATACAAGAGGAGGCTACGTTGCTTGAGGCTCATGTATAAGGCACTCATCAGTCAGCTGGTGCAGGGCAGTCTTGCATTTGACCTGGTTGATGAGACTAAGGAGAACCTCGAAATTCTAAGAGATAGGAGTCCATCCCAAGAATCCCATGCTAACGTTCATGCAGCACTGCAGGATGATGTCAAACTTGAGAGCCTCATTGCAAATTTATTCAACCAGGACAAGTATGTCAGCTCTCTGCATGCATATTGCTATGGATGATAGCATATGACAACAATAGATACGGAAGGTGGCTGCCAAATTTATGGGTGATGCTGACAACTCTCCTTGCTGATCAGATTGCATTTCTCCGAACTGACTTCTCTCAGTCCATTACAGGCAATCCTTACTCCAATATGGCCTGGGACATGTGGATTGAGTGTACCATGAACAAGGGCAGCAAAATGAATTCGGGCTGGCTCTCTATCCTCCAAAATGAGAAGCAGCTGCTGGTGCACTCCAGAAATGTAAACAATGTGGCCCGGATTTGGGTGGCTCACAATGCCCTTGCTAACCGAAAAGAAGCCAAGAGGAAGCACAAGGAATAAGGTCTGAGATGGATGTGAGAAGATGAATGAGTTTGACTCCTACCCATTTAACTTAGCCTCAACCACCCTCTGCACCCTACATCAGCCATGCCTGCTACTGATGAACTTGTTGCAGACTTCAACTCGGCCCTTGCTGCAAGAGAAGAGAAATTTACCAATTTCTTGCGAGAATGAGTGTTTAGTAAGAATACGTCCCTCTATGCGTCCATCCCACTGAGCATACATATGACTTTTGCCGAAGCACCAGACAAAAAGAAGTCTGGACAGGACCTCAAGGCAAGAGCTGCTGAAATAGAATGAACAGTTCTTTAAGCTGTTATATACTTGGTGGAGGTCAGTCAACTTGTGGACCTATCTGAGTTGCTGGAGCATCATGTTGTCGAGGAAAGTGTGGCCTTATTCAATTTCAATGGCACCTAAAGGAAGACTCAAAAGAGCAAGATCATCCAGAATCTTTCTTTGCAACCTGTAGATATGCAGGAACCCTACATCGTGCTCATTGACATGGGAACGATCTGGAGGAAGGCAATTCCATCAACAGAAGATAGACAAATGCAAGATGGTACCCCATACAAGTGGTTAGACTATGTCCACAAGCTGTCATCCATTATCCTTGCCAGACATGGCAATGCTGAAAGAATCATCTGCGTGAATGACCCATATGATGCTGCTTACTCAACTAAAGATGATGAGAGGGATCTGCGGGTACATGGTAATACACGTCCCAAACATCTACATGAAATTAGGCGACCCATTTTTCTTTGCCAGAGCATTCAGCACGCTACTTTGTAGCATCAGCAACCAGAGGCGGCTGCAAAACCTGATATGCAGATACCTGACTGACCTTGCACCAAGTGTTGATTCAAAGACTATCTACTCTGTTGGCTCGAACTGTACCAATTTGTGAATCCAGCAATCAATGCAGAACTACAGTTTTGACAGCGTGAGGCTGACACTGTCCTCTTCTCTGCTTATGCAGTTTTGAGAGAGTCTGGTTACACTGGCCCTGTTGTCATTGATGCCGCTGATATGGATGTCTATGTTGCAACAGCATTCATCTCTCAACAGTTGCCTGGCATGCTTTCTATAAAGAGAAAGCAGGCTACAATCATATGCAGTGACCAGGTGACAGATGAGATGGCCAGCTGTATTGTGCAGCTGCACTGTATGACAGGATGCAATGCCAACTCAAGCTATTATGGCAAGGGTAAGATATTGGTGTATGACCAAGTGATGAACAGCCCTATGGTACAACGACAGCTCTCACGGTGCGGAGACAGCCTTGACCTTGATGAGGAAATGGTAGAGGATCTCTTCGAGTTCACACGACATGTCATCTACGGTGACCACAAGAGTAAGACCATGAGGAAGAGGTCATTCATACGTCTCCCTCTAGATGCAGTTCGCCTATGCCAACACTGCCTTCATGAAAAGTACTTGGCATATCTTGTGCGGCATCCCTCCTTGAAACACACCCCTCGGACGTGGCTGGGAACTGGTGGATGGTCGCTGTTGGCCTGTTTGCCACACTCAACCTGCTCTTCCAAAGCATCTACCCGCACCAAGCCCAGCTGAAGCAAGTGAGGAAGATGCGAGTGACTATGATAATGGGAAAGACGGTGATGTACAAAGGAGGAAGGGGGGCTCATCAGAAGATGATGATTCAGACTGATCATATGTCTCAATGTCATAATAATGTGCAGCATAACATGAAAAGAAAAATGGTGACTTTTTGTGGTTTAGTTTTGTTATGGTGATACTACAGCTGAAGGATCTTGTGGACTTAAATAAGACTGTCCAGGATAGTTCGATGTTAAGTCTTCCTTCAGTTACGGTTCTCTTTCTGTGCCTACAAATCAACACCGAATATTCTTGGATATTCATTACACACCTCATATTATCCCTTCACATCTGACAAGTCTTTACACTATCCATTTCTGTTTCTCTTTATTTTCTATATTCTTCGTACCCAGACCTGATGAGGGCTATTTTATTTTATTATTTTTGGCCCGTTCTGGTGTCACAATCATAAAAAAAAAATGAGTGGCATACCCAAACCCCATACCTTCCAATCCTTTTCAAAAATTAAGTTATTTGCTCCACCGAATTGTGGTCGTCTTGGATTTTTGGGTCAAAATGATGTAAAAACAGCAAACTGATGTCAGAATTTGAATCCTCATGGTCAATATACCCAGAAAAGTGTATCCATACATGAATCTAGGTGCATCAGTACAAAAGTCAGTTTTTCATTGTGGCGGCAATCTTGGATTTGGCCTGCTGGAAAAAAATGCCGCGAATTTTGGGAGGGATCGGGTGGCTATTTTTTTTTATAAAAGGTCCAAAGAAGTCAAATCAATTGTCAAAACATCTTACCCAGAGAATGGTCACGGAGAGGTTCTAGACCCGACTAAAAAATATTATTAGACGAGGAGTAAAAAGTACTAGTCCGGACAAGAAAGTCGAGTTCCATATATATATTATAAAACAAAGAAGACGAGAGAGCTTATATTAAGAAACAAACCCACAGCTAACGAAAGGCTATTCCAGCAAAGTGATGTAGTACCAATATACATGCCCCCATGAAGACTGCAGTCTTCAATCATCTTATATTGGCATGATAATTAAATTGACAAAAAGACTTACATTTCACTTATAAGAAGGCGCCCCCAAAAAACCTTATGAAGAAATAACACCAGACCCCCATCACACGTAAAATGTTGGAGGAAGTACAGAAAAACATTTTCGACGTCTGCAAATTCTAGAAGCTCTCTACATATATAAGTTAGTTTTTTCTGTGAATGTGCAAACGCCAAATTGTATTACTCTGCCAACTCTGAAAGTAAAGAGCAGAGGCCAGAGATAAGGATGCTTGGGGTCCATCCTCCAACAACTCTGGAAACTTCGCAGAGATACTGAATCTTTCTGGTGAATATAAACTAAAGGTACATAATTAGATATCATATATAACTTATATCCACTACCAACTAGATAATCATTTGATAATGTACGAAGCTGTACGAAACGTTATGAATCCAATTAAATTTTCCGACTTATTGCATAGTCTCAACAATAATGAAAAAGTTATTGCAAGAACTTTGGAAAAGTTATACAAGAAAATTGCAAATGCAAAAACAGCGGTCATATTCAACAAAATATGTATAAGAGAAAATTTACTGGGAAAAAATAAATAAAATAATATTATATATATATATATATATATATATATATATATATATATATATATATATATATATATATATATATATATATATATATATTACACATATGCATATATGTATATGTATGTGTTTTTTAAAGCTATATTTATCCAAGTTATTTAACTTATTTAGAGATTTGTCCATAGGATATTTGTAAGATCAAGGTCCACAAAAACGTAAAGCATTTCTTTATCATTTCCTTAATCATTGCATTTTGACTTGTCATGTGTCAATAGAAATTTCTGCTTTTCTATACTAGTCAAGAACTATTGTTAGTTTCCATAAATTATCAATATATATTCGAAAATAAATACATTGTCAATAATCATGATAACCAAAAAAAAAGTGAATGCAAAATGAAAATTAAAAGGGAGAGAGAGAAAAGGAAAAATAGAAAATAAACAGAAAGAGAAAACGGAAAAAAAGACAGAGGTAAAAATAAAAATAAAATAAAAATAACAATAACAAAATAATAATAATAATAATAATAATAATAATAATAATAATAATAATAATAATAATAATAATAATAATAATAATAATAATAATAATAATAATAATAATAATAATAATAATAATAATAATAATAATAATAATAATAATACTAATTACAATAATAATAATAATAATAATAATAATAATAATAATAATAATAATAATAATAATAATAATAATAATAATAATAATAATAATAATAATAATACTAATTACAATAATAATAATAATAATAATAATAATAATAATAATAATAATAATAATAATAATAATAATAATAATAATAATAATAATAATAATAATAACAACAATAAAAATAAAAAAAAGTCAAATTCAGCAATCCCGCATTGAAATATATCCTAAATAGTATAATCTCTAGAGCAGGGTATAAATTCTCTGCTTACAATATCTTACTCCAAATGCATGGTAGCGTTTAAACAATTATTAGAGTATCATCATCGCATTATAATGTCAGTTTAAATAACACTTCATGAAATTACATTATTACGCTTGCAGGCATTTGGTTTTATACAAATATTGTGACTTCTTACTACGAGAATGAGGAAACGGATACTATAGTAATCAAAGATAATGCTTGTATAACAACCGATGTAAATTAATACTTTAAAGTAACACGGACATGGTAATTTACGGTTCTGTACAAGTATTTTGGTGCCTAGAGTATCCGCTCTTCCTGGCCGGGACCCCAATGCCGTTTAGATGATCCAGGAAAGGATTATCGTTATATATTTAGTTATTTAATATACTTTGAGAAAGTTACCCCATTAGAATAGCAATTGCAGGTAGAAGGCAATATTAATCGCTTTCTAATTTATTCAAATTCTATACTGACGCTTCCTGCGTATAACTCTTTCGCCATTAAGAACGAAAGAAAATGACTATGAATTAGGTGTAAAAACCCGTCTTATAATCGAATCGTTCATTGCTTAAAATAGGTGTTGGATCACGATATGCAGGAAGAAGACATTAAGCAAAGCTCCTAGAGTAAGGAAAAAGGTCAAGGTATGAAGTCTAATTGATATTATTAGGGAAAAGGAAGCTGTTAGGTCCCCCCCCTAAGAGGAGCAATAAGAAAATCATAACTTGTATTGTTCATCTAAATTGTGATAACAGGTGAGGAACACAATGCAGACTACTTGAGAATCCAAAGGACATCATCAGTTCCACCTCAGGGCTTTGGCAATGCTGGATAGCCTATTGATGGGATACGATCACCTCTAACCTTAATATATCATAAAGAAAGGCATTAGATTGAAGTCCCAGTTGTCATCTATATTTTTAATTTAACTAAGAGAAAAGATTTAATATCAATTAAAAAATCTATAGAACGTAACAACAAAATGTATTTTGTAGCTAGAGGCGAAATACTAGATGCAACTTTGAAAAGCTACGAAATTTTAGAACTTCACTTAAGGTACCATGGCTTGGAACTGCTCTATTTATCTCTTAAGAGTTACCACTGCATTCTTGCTATTCCAAATGGAAAAAGTACTTAATATGGAGAATAATACAATTTGATGCTGGAAACTAACGCGAAATTGACAATAGGGTGGTCTTAAACTTTTGTCTGAGAATGTATGCTGTTAAGCTGAAAAGTTCTGGAATATGAATACTACACCTGGATATTAGAGTAATTACTGCTTCTTCTACCACGAAATAGTTTTCTGTTACCTTCACTGAGACAACTTTACCAGGTATGTCCTGGAAGCATTCTATGGTTGAAAAAGTCAAGGAACTATTGTATTTCCTAGCTTCATTAATTTTAGAGTTCCAGAGTTCCAGTTTCCTCACATGCAGGAATAACATTTGACCATAATAAATAGTATTATATTCGGAATCCCTTTAGCACAACCCATTCCCAATTCCAGCATCTTGATATAGAATCTCCGCCGAAGCTATAACCTAATTGAAGGGGCTGAAATAAGAGTTAGACTGCAGGAACAAAATCGGGTTTTGATACGCCAATTTCTACTACACAGAGACACCTTAGAAATGCGGTATTGTGTCTGTGTTCAAGAAATGCTTTATATTTGATTAAGGTTACATAAGGCTACATATTACCTGTAGGTTTGTGTTCCATTGTATTCTTTAGTATAATAATGATAATCTTGATGATGTCGGCAAAAAATAATGAATAAGATGGAGGCCAACCATAACACCGTTACACAAAACTGAAAAGGAGTTCTAAGAAAGATCTCAAGAAAACGAATGTATAAGATTGGAGAAGAGGGTTTATGACGTTATCAAGATATTATTGAAGTAACAGAATTTCCGTTCACTAATGAGTATGACAGTAACAAATATTACATATTTAAATGAAATAACAGGCTCTCTCTCTCTCTCTCTCTCTCTCTCTCTCTCTCTCTCTCTCTCTCTCTCTCTCTCTCTCTCTCTCTCTCTCTCTCCTCTCTCTCTCTCTCTCTCTCTTATCAAAATAGAGGCCAAAATACGGGAGTCAAAAATAGTTTCTTGCGCGGTAGATATGGTGATACTGGCTCCCAGGGACGATACAGCAATACAAACACCTGGCTAAGTCATACTAACAAACAAAATAGAGAAAGAAGGGATTATGATTATAATAATTTCTCGCGTGGTAGACATGGTGATACTGGCTCCCAGGGACGATACAGCAATACCAACACTAGGATAAGTCATACTTACAAACAAAACAGAGAAAGAAGGGATTATGATTATGTGCAAAGTCAAAGATATGGATGTTATAATTGTGGTGAGTTCAATCACCGCCAATCAAATTGTAGATTTGATCATAAAGTTAAATGTAATGTATGTCATGAATATGGTCATAAGAGTAAATTATGTAAAAATAATGATTATTATTAGAATCATGGCCAAGAAGACAGTGCCGATGTGAAAGTTACTTGTAAATATAATGATACATTATCTGTTGTACATATAAATGCACAATCTCTGTTATCCCATATACTAGAAATTGAACATATGCTTGTACAAGAAAATATTGATGTTCTTTGCATTAGCGAATCATGGCTGTATCCGTCAATTAATAATGCATTTATTAATATTCCTTCGTATAATATTTATCGCTATGACAGTGGTAGAGGTGGAGGTGTATGTTTATATGTTAAAAATTATTTGAAGGCCACTGAACTAAATCTTGAAACTGAGAAGCACGAAGGAGTGGAAGATAAATGGATCCCTGTCCAACATAAAAAGTTTCTTTCTATTATCATAGGCTGCGTGTACCGCCATCCTAAAGCCCCGGTAACCTCTTTTAGCTATATTTTGGACGTTTTTAAGGAGATAATTTTAAAAAACAAACCAGTTTTTATATATGGCGATTTTAATGATGATCAACTTAAGAGAGAAAATAAAATGAGTAGACTTATTAAGAATTTAAATCTAGAACAGATTATAAATAAACCAACTAGAATCACTCCCACTTCAGTTTCCCAAATCGATCTAGTAATAACAAATTCCAAACATATGATAACTAAGTGTGACGTAATGCCAAGCCCTATAGCAGACCACGAGGAAATTGTAACGTCCCTAAATATTCGCAAACCAAAGAGACAACCAATCTTTAAAATATTCAGATGCTTAAGAAATTATTCACAAGAATTACTTTGTAGTTTACTTATGAATGAAGTACATAAATTAAGTGAAATTCTATATACCGATAATATAAATATACAAGTAAGAATTTTAACCAGTGTCTTATCATCATGTATAGATCGATGTGCACCACTCGTGACAAGAGAAATATTTCGTCCCCCCGCTCCTTGGATAACAGATGACATAAAAAACATTATGAAAGAAAGAGACAAACTACAAAATGAAGTAAAACTACAAAGAGATAATATCCCTTTAAGAGAAAAGTTTACAAAGCATAAGAAACCAGTAAAATCATTATTAAGTAGCAGTAAGAAACAGTATTACAAAAATGAATTTTAAAACGCTAAAGGCAATATCTCTGATACATGGAAAATTGCTAAAACCATGCTTTCCAATAACTGTAATAAAAGTAGTAACATATCAATTATACCCGATGAGGTAGATGTAAGTGCTAAAGCAGAAGAGTTCAATAATTTTTTCGCTGAAGTGGGGAAAAAAACCTTTGAAAAAACAAAGAAAGAAATAATGAATGAAATCAATAATAGTAATGGTGGTAATAATAATGATGATGGTAGTAGTAATAATAATAGTAATGTTGATAATGGTGAAAATAATAATGATGGTGGTAGTAATGGTAATGATAATAGTGATGATGGTAGTAATAATAATAATAATGTTAATTTTGAAGAACATAGTACATTCAATAGAAGTAATGATGTCTTTAACCCTACTACAGTAGATTGTAATACAGTAATTTTAGTAATAAAAAATCTGAAAGACTCTAATGCATATGGATCAGATGGAATTTGTTTTCGTTTTATTAGAGATTCATTATTTGTAATAGCATATTATCTGACGGTAATAATCAATACTTCCATAGTTACCAATATTTACCCAGATTTATGGAAAAATCCCCATGTAATTCCTGGTTTTAAAAATGGAAATCTTGACGACGTCTCTAACTATAGACCAATCTCTTTACTACCAATTTTATCAAAGATACTTGAAAAGATTGTTGCAAATCAGTTAAGTGAGTTTCTTGAAAAAAAATAAACTTATTGCAAAAAGTCAACACGGTTTCAGGCCAAAATTATCAACTGAAACTGCCTTATTGAAAATATCAGATGAAATATACAAAAATATAGATAATAAGAAAATATCATTGCAACTACTACTCGATCTTTCTAAAGCTTTTGATAGTGTTAACCATACTATTTTATTAGAAAAATGCAAAAAAATGAACATTGACCCAAGCTGGTTCGAGAACTATTTAAAAAACCGCTACCAGTCAGTCAGAATAAAAGATGTAGTTTGAAGTCGCAAGAAGGTATTGTTTGGGGTTCCTCAGGGATCGATCCTAGGACCTATACTTTTTCTAATATATGTAAACGATCTAGTAAAATATTTACCTAACTGTTATGTCATTCAATATGCTGACGATACTCAAATCTTAATTGAAGGAGAAATTAATGATTTAGAAAATATTATTCGTAGAGCAGAAGAAATTTTGTATATGGCTAAACGTTATTTTCTAAACAATGGTCTGTTACTTAATGAAACTAAAACCCAATCTATTCTTATCGGATCCAGACAATTATTATCAGAAGCTGATGACAATCTTCATATAAATTTTAACGGTAATATCATTAAGCCAATGAACTCGGTAAAGAACCTAGGTGTCTATTTTGACCGTTACATGAATTTTGAAATGCATATAGATGAAATTTACAAAAAAGTAATGGGTACTCTAATATATCTAAATAGGGTAAAAGACTCATTTGAAACATCAACTCGTATAATAATTGTCCAGTCCTTAGCTATGAGTTTAATTAATTACTGTCTCAAAGTTTGGGGATGTACAAATAAGACTCACTTACAAAGAATACAAAAGTTACAAAACTTTGCAGCCCGAGTGGCTGTTGGCAATGTAAGAAAATACGAGCACATCTCTCCTGTTTTAAAAGATCTAGAATGGATAAATATTAGTGATAAATATGTTTTTGATATATGTACCTTTGTTTTTAATATACTAAGAAACAATCTTCCTGATTGCTTGTATAATTTTTCTACAGTAAGCACAGTTACTGGGTTAACTACCCGTCAAGGGGAAGATTTATTAGTACGAAGGTCTAAAACTGATATTGGCTCAAGAGATATAAACATTCGTGGACCTCATTTATATAATCAGCTTCCCAGTGAACTAAAAAATGCTGGTTCAGTGTATACTTTTAAATATAATCTTAAGAAGTTACTCTTAAAGGAAGATTTTACTTGTAATTTTTAATGGTACACTCATCTTTATGATTTGTTTGTTTTAGTATGTCTATATCGTACACCACAGATGTCTATCTGGAATATATATGTATCTTATTTGAAAACCCAATGTACATTGGAACTAAAGGTTTATTATTATTATATTATTATTATTACTCTCTCTCACTCACTCACTCACTCACTCACTCACTCACTCACTCACTCACTCACTCACTCATGCAGTATGTAAGAGGCTACAGACAATTTTGCTCTCCCTCGTAGTGAACCTTCACTACCTGATCTAGTATTCACAGGTAACGTTATGGATATTAATCAAATTGAGTATAAAACACCGATTGTGCACCAGTTAGAAAAAGTAGCCATCAAGGATGTTCTACCTGAGAGTAGGGGACCGAGAGTCTGGAGGTAGGTGGAAAGTAGCAGTCACTGCACTAACCAATCCGCGAGCTACAAATCTCCACACAAGCGTTATGCGGCCTAGTGGCCTCGTGAGGGAGGGCTGGAACTCACCAACGCATCAGAGCAGCGATGGAAGTAGTACCGATAAAAAAGAGAAAGGGATGATACCTTACGACGAAGAGAAAGAAAATATAGATGAGAAGTAAGAGAAAGGTCATTAATGAGTCTACCTGCCAAAAATTCAACCCTATCAAGGAGATAAGTTTATGATGAAACACCCCATATGTGCGAGCAGTATTCTAAGCAGAGACGGATAAGAGCTTTGTAGACTTTAAGTAGCTATAGAGAGGAAAAGTAATGACAGAAAAAGAAACGGAACCCACAGGTTTTTTTTTATTAAGATTTAGAAATCCAGATTATGTGATTCCTCCAAGACAAGTTAAGAGGCTATATGGATTCCTAATAAGTTGATAGAATTAAAAGGGTAAATTTCGTTAGGTTCGAAGACCATGACTAGGCCCCGAGATGATGATAGATCCTCTTTTTGAAGGAAGACAGGTGATAACAATTAGGAAAGACAGGAGGAGGAAGATAGTTCCATAGGGTGGAGGTGGATGGGATGTAGTAATCAATATAAAAATACCTTCCCATTTGCTTTTCTTTGACATTGATTTCCAATAATAAATCCAACTTATAGAATCTTATGATGGTTCGCTAGATGATCAAAAAAAGAAATATGCTCTGAAAATTCTTACGTTTAGACTACCCTACTATACGTATCTCGGTCACAACATTTAAAACTAGAAAGTAAATACAATCTGTTAAGATTGGGAGGTTTTTTAATCTAATATGGCACAGTTGGAGCTAAAACTAGTGTTCTCGTATAATGTATTAGCAACATATTACTACTACAACTACTAAATCAAAGAAAAGGTTAACATATGCTAGAGAAAAGGTCAGCAAATGTCAATATTTTGTTTGAACTGGACGCAAAAGGTCTGCTTTGCTTTGGCGAAAGCGTATGTTCATCTTCAACGGTGACCAGATTTTCTAGGAATATAACGTAATATTTTACGTAAAATTCTTATATATATATATATATATATATATATATATATATATATATATATATATATATATATATATATATATATATATATATATATATATATATATAAATATATATATATATATATATATATATATATATATATATATATATAAATATATACATATATATATAATATATACATATATATACATATACATATATATATATATATATATATATATATATATATATATATATATATATATATATATATATATATATATATATATATATATATATATATATATATATATATATATATATATATATATATATATATATAGATAGATAGATAAACAAATAAGCACATTACATATGTGAAAACATATATATATATATATATATATATATATATATATATATATATATATATATATATATATATATATATTATATATTATGCACGAGACTCATCATATTTACCCTTACATACTCATATAAGCATTTATTGAGGAAGTGTCAAATAACCAAGAAGATGAACTGATCTCTATTGAACGTAAATATCACATGAAACCTCACTAACTCCAATACGCCAACCCATAAAAAACAATCTCTGAACAAAAGGATTGAATTCTCTACACATGCTATCTGATAAAAATATATAATAAAGTGTATTGTAAAATAACTAAATTATGTATGAAAATATATTTTGCGTATGTAACTAATATGCACATGCTTGATAATGAGAGCACATCAAGCAATAGGTAAATATATTTATAAAAATTAGGGCAATCTGTATATGGCTAGGATCCCATGTGGGATCCTAGCCATACACAGAACCGCGTCAGATGCTCTTATGAAATCTATTTGTGTGTGTCTAGCTAACTAACAATATGGTATCCTAGGTTTATACTGTTTAAGAAATCGGGCCGAAATAATGCAACTCTTCACAAAAGGCACTAGAAAAAAGGTCATCTCCCAACTGTACATGTCTATAAACCTTGGTGAATATTGCCCATAACAAATAAATAAATAATTATTTTAGGGAAAAACCAAAGTACCTCAGTAGATCGTGACCTTTTAACTTAGAAGGTCAAGTGTAATTTGTAACTTCCTAGGAGCAATTAAAATGCAATACTGCTTGTTCGGCCGTTCACTTCAATTATCACATTCAAGAACTAGCAATAAAATTTAATGACTGCAATAATATGAACATCACGTAATCTTTTTTTTATTTATGTTCATTTAAATATGTGTTTCTTTGCATAACAATGAATAAGCATTTGACATCACAGCATATTCTGCACATTTTTTTTTTCTTCAGTGGTGTTAAATACATTGGAAACCCTTAAAATAAATTGATATTTTACATTTACAAAATGTGTCAAAGGTTTTTCAGTGTGTACGTGTGCGAACGTGTGTGTGTATGTGTGCGAACGTGTGTGTGTGTATGTGTGCGAACGTGTGTGTGTGTATGTGTGCGAACGAGAGAGAGAGAGAGAGAGAGAGAGAGAGAGAGAGAGAGAGAGAGAGAGAGAGAGAGAGAGAGAGAGAGAGAGAGAGAGAGAGAGAGAGAGAGAGAGAGAGAGAGAGAGAGAGAGAGAGAGAGAGAGAGAGAGAGAGAGAGAGAGAGGTTGGTTTTACTGCCGTTTGCCCCAAAACACTGATCCAAATTTGGGACCGGTAAGGACCTGAGCTGGCTTGCTCCCTAAAGGCTGGATTTAGTATGCATAGATTTTCAAAATGATCACAATTCTAATGCCTATTTAGGATTAAAAAAAATCTAGTTTTTATGGTAGGTAACTGCACAAAATCCTTAAATAAAATATTTTATGTAATTATGAATATCAAGTACAGGAAAGGAAAAGAAAATATATAAATAAATTAATTAAGAAACAGTGTCTAAACTTGGACAAAAGTTTTCAAATTTTGTAAAGGATGCAAACTATATCATAATTAGCTAAATTACAAAAACAGTGTCCAAAACAAGTCCTTCGCAAGAAGGCAAGCGTCCTAGCCCTTGGTAGAAAAGGGAGTCCGTGACGTAAAACCGGAACAAGTGTGTCGTAGAAATCTGTAGGTACTTATTTTTAGCTCGTGCTCTGAATTTATGACTGTTTGACATATAAATTATTTTTGGTATAATGTACGTGGTATTTCCTAAGTAACTTGTTCCATTACATCCTGTTTAATCCAATACAAATTCTGAGATACACTGTGAAATTTCATATTACTATATATTTTTGCAATTATTATAGGGATTTTAGTAAATTATGACATGAATATAATTTGACAAACAACGCAGGCACCTGGAGAGCAGCTAAATTCCAAAACCAGGCAAAAGAAGTAGTAGTAGTAGTAGTAGTAGTAGTAGTAGTAGTAGTAGTAGTAGTAGTAGTAGTAGTAGTAGTAGTAGTAGTAGTAGTAGTAGTAGTAGTAGTAGTAGTAGTAGTAGTGTCGTATGACTTCTGTCATGCTGAAGCCAGCCCGCCATGCTGAAGCCAGAATCTGAAACTTGTAACAGCTCTTGAGGGGTAACGGTTAGTCGAGGCCACGGATATTCTATTACATGCCCTCACTTTTATTGAGTTTTTGTGCCGCCCATGTGTTCCCTTGGGACCACCAAGAGTTGTGGCTAGGCACCTGGAACTAACCGCTGGCGCCATGCACCCCCCCCCAAGAGGCCTACAGGATAAGGGACCCTCGGTCCTCGAAAACACCACAAGTCGTGAAGAGAAACATGTGAGGCTAGGGTGAAATAGAATACTCTCCCCAATTGTTTTCTGCGGTGCGGCCGGTGTTTGTAGAGGGCGTCAAGGAGATATGTGACCGGACCCCTGAGGCTTGGCATCCGACATGGAGTACCTGAGGAGGGTGGGAAAGGCCAAGGAGTTAGCCCTTTCCTAAACCGCACGAAACATAAACTTAGGTTTCGTACACAGGTACACGCCCAGGGGAAATGCCCAACAACTCCTCCTCGGAAGTAGGCGGGATTCCACTTTGAACCCGGCGCTGATTAGCTGGACTAGATCTGACTGATTTCATTGGAGAATTGGATGTTAAGCCACGCCCTGCCCCTGGGGGTATTTAAAGAGCCACCCAGGGCAGAGACAGTTAGTTAGAACCTTGCCAGGGGCACGAATAGATCATAGATTGTGATAGTCATAGGGTGGGGGCATTGGGGCATTGAGGCGTCGGATGTGTTGTACTCTAGAATAAATATAAGTAAAGGATTCACTGCGTGTCCATTCTTACCTTGTAACCACGCTACCTTGTACCCGTCAGGTACTAATAATTATAAGTAAATATACGTAGGAGGAAAAGCCCTACGTCAGTGGTGTCATTAGATGGGATAATCAAAACCACTACGTAGTGGTACCCAATACGTCAGTGGTGACGCTCGGTGAGATAATAATAAAACCTCCTACGACAGTGGTGGCAGTGCGGTACGATCATCACGCCTGGAATACATACAAAGAGACTCTCATATCAGAAGAAACCGGTGCAAAGAAAAGAAAATAAGAATGGCAAAAGCAGAAATCCAACATCTCCCAATTCAAGAAATGAGTGACGAGGCCAAACACCGGAGAATTCTCGAACTGGAGGAGCAAGTGCGGCGCCTACAAGCACGCGCCGACGCCGCTCCGTCGAGAAGGAACTTGGCCGACGCCGACAGCGAAACCGACGCCTCAAACATCGACGAACAGCCGGCCGCTCCGAACCCCGTGGTGACACAGGGAACGCAGCAGGCCCAGCCCCCACCCTGTGCCCTGGTTGTAAAGACGCCTCGAGTCAAAAATTCACTTTTATACCTCGACGGCGCAAATGTAAAAGACCGTGAATGTCCGTCCATAATTCCCGCGACCGACTTCCTGAAATACTTGGGTCTGCGGATGAGAAGTGACGAGTGGTCAAATAGAGAATATTATAAAACTTTGAAGGAACTATTTCTAAGATATTTCTTAGTAAGCCGAAGTGTGACCGGAGCATTGAGTGAAAATGCCCATTACAAGAGGTATAAGTTGCCGGATCCGACCAAGAAGACGGCGATTCGTCGATTTTACTCGAAGAGGAGAAGGAGAACCCCTCCTTCCTTGCCTTCTGCCATGAAGTTCTTCAGGACCACCTCCTTAAAATAGCTAAGTACTTGTGATCTGTATCCAGTGAGTAATGGGACAATTAGTAAAAGAAATTGAGGTCGGTGGACGCCGCCATTTTATCTTGTAGTTATGCTTTGACTCAGCCAACCCGCTTATAAGGGGTGTGGCGCTTAATAAGTTGATAAAAGTAGAATTTCTGTACCCATTACTAACATGGATAATTTGTACTAATAGCTATAAGCAGTAATAAACTCCGTTTTTGTTATAATTTGAGTAATATAAAGAATTTGCGTTGGAAGTGTGTTCCATTTATTTGTATTAATGCCTAGATTGAATTTTAAGAACGCGAATGTATCGATTTTTTTAATTGACAAATTTAATGCACGTGAAATCACTATTACAGTCTATTAATTTCTAAAGCGTAAGAATTATAGTGAGAAATATACGTGCATCTGCTTTTAAGAGTTTCATCGACCACGTGTGGTTTTCGAGAAAGGACTGCGGAAGTGACCATTCGATCTTCCAACCTCGTTATTGTAAATCCGTAGTAATTGTACTGACCCTTGATATTTAATGTACGTGAAATCATTGTTATATTAATTTCTTAAAGCGTAAGAAATCGAGTGTTACGATTGCGCCTGTTTTTAAGTTTTTTTTCTTTTTTTGTTTGTTTTTATCCGCGGGAGTAATGTTTTAGCGAGAGAAAGACATAAACGACAGATCGTTCTTTTTGTGTTATGATGATGGGGAATTAATCTTACGATACGTGTGTGGCATGTTCTTTTTGAAGAATAAGAAATTTTCGTGATATTAGTTAGAGATGAGTTTTTTTATTTCACGCTATGCAGGTGAAAGTAAGAGTAAATTAGAGTAGTTTGTGCTGTCCTAGAATAGGGAAGGTTTTTCAGTGTCACCCAAACGTAGCTTCAAGGGAGTAGAATGTTTGTTTGTTCGTTAGAATGGGACTTAGGACTGGTGAGGAAGTCTGTGACCGCACGGCTCAGCCGAGATTTCACCTTTACTCTTCTTCAGAGAGACCGGGAAAGGAAAACCAACGTTGTAAATAAAAGGGAATTTTACAGAAAGGGGATGATTGTCTTGAAAGTGATATAGCGAATGTGATAGCGAATGAGTATGAATGACTGGGGGTATAATGGGGGGTTGCTCTAGGGGGTGAAATCGCGGAAAGCACCGTTAGGAAGCATGGTTGGGGAGTCTGCGAGGATCGTTCCCCTGCTCCGCCAGGTCCTTCTGCATGCCATATCAGAGTGTATTTATGGGAGGTGATGCGCTGTTGCAATATCTAGTGAGGGATATGGATGAGAAGGTAATTCTCCACCTGCCCAGATATGGTTGAAATGCCGAGTTTGTTTTATTTTTGTTTTGTCCCCTACTCCGCCATTGAGATTATTATTCGATTTCCGAGAGATTCCAAGATAGATGTTACGCGATAAAGGACGTGAATCTATGAATGATTCTTTATTTTCTTTGCTAGCTGCAGTATATACATTATTTGTCTGAAGAGATATGTTAGATTGATAAAGTAAAACTTTGCGAGTTTTAGCCATGATAACGTTTTATCAAAATTATTTCGGCTTGGTCATAAAGAAAGAGTGAGAGCTGACACGAAATGACAACAAGAATGTTACACAGCTGTATCCCGTATTTGAGAGAGCAGATATAAGTCAAATTCGAGATAGTAAAAGAAAATATATATTTTATGTTTGAATTGTTTATGTACAACTCCGTACGAGATTTGGAAGTTTAAGCAAAATGCATTCCTTACTGTTGATAATGAAATATACTTTTTGTTTTTATTATTGCATACACAGAGATAGACTTTTTATATTCTTAGATACCCGTTTTTGTTATAGTTCTTTTTGTATTGAAGAAATCTTTAAAATCTTACTTAAAGGATTCTGAAAAGATTATCCAGAGATAACCATGGTTAATCCCTAGCATTTTCATGAATTTTAGATTACAATCGGGCTAATTAAAGATAATTGAGATTATTAGAGATTATTTGCTGAGTTTTAAAGTTAAAATTAATGACACTTAAGTCCTTTTTAAGAAGTTGTTAAGAAAAGGATATTTGTACTTTTGTTGATAGTAGTGGGGATACTGTCACATATGATTTTAGTTTTTTTGCTTTAATTTCATCAGTGTGTGTGCTTCGACTTAACCCTCTGATTTATAGCATGAAAAGAGAGAGATTGTCATTATAGACAAGGATGTGTATGCCGTTACAGTAAAGTCCTTATCAAGATTAAACAGAGAGGAATGGATTTATGCTTCGACAGTTCTGCAGTTGTACACTAAGTTCTTTTTGCTTTTGTTTTGTTAATGAGGAAATAAGAATAGCCTCTGACAATAAACGTAAGAATCTATCGATAGTCATTGCTAACGTTTATTCACGTTCATTTGTTAATTTATTTTATTATTAGAGATACTCTGCGACAATTTTTTTATTTTCAGTACAAGTAAAAGACAGAGGCCCATCTCAGCTGACTTGTGAGTGAAAACCGCAACGTATTTCACGGTCACTCTCTCACTCTCTCTCTCTCTCTCTCTCTCTCTCTCTCTCTCTCTCTCTCTCTCTCTCTCTCTCTCTCTCTCTCTCTCCTACCTTTCACTCGACTCTGAAACTGACAGAGGCCTCTCCTGCTGCTAACAGAACGTTGCCGTCTTTGATTTTTTGTGTGTGTTTTTTTTCCAGCGAAGCTAGGCGATAATTGGGCCTACATTTTATTGCAGTCAATAGATTGTTGCATGCTGTTATTGCATAAATACTGATAAGACATCGGTAGTACCGCCATTTGCATAAATAATTTTTGCCACATGTCGCAACTGTTTAGAGAATAGATAGAACTCCCATTGACAAATTGTGGAGCCAGCAAGTTGCCACTTATGCTATATATATATACATTGGTTATGACAGCAGGAATTTAAATATTAAAAGAGACTGTGTTGGAATGAGCATCACTATGAAATATAAGTATAGAACTCTGTTCTTACTTCTGAATATCAGTCTCCATTGTATATATATTGATATTTTTGATTTAGTATATTTATTTTTATTGTTTATTATTCTTAGTTTTAGATCATGATTATTAGTAATGTTATTATGTTGACTGATATTGTTGCTATCTCTCAATGGCCTGTTGCTAATTATTATTTTTGAAAGGAAATCAGCAGTAACTTGATGATTTGTATCTTTTATCTGAATTCATACTTGATGTTACTGTAGCCACCGCTAATAAGAATGTTTCTTTAGTGGCTTTTGTCAGCATTTAATGATTATTCTTTTTGACATTTATAGTAGAGTAATGCTATGTAACAGTTGCTAAGTCCTAAGTATCTTGGAATAATAATCTAGTTGTGTAGACACATACCTTCCATTACCACCCTATTCCTAGGCAGCCCCGACCTGCAAGTTCTAAAAGTCTTTAGATTTTGTCCGTCAGACAAGTCCCTAATGCCCATTGAATAGAGATTGCAATCACTTGCAGTTGCAGGGGAGGCAAAGTATAGCCTCGATTACCAACGTATGGCCATTGTTGGTACCCTGAAGTCATAGGGAACCTTTCTTACAACTGTAGTAGTGACATAGGTTCAAACTTTCATCCCGCGTTCTACTTCGAAGGTACGTGTGAGAGGACCGTACAGGAAGAGTAACGCTGTGACGTTGCAGGTCTCCTGCGTGGTGGTCTTAGTCAAAATCGGCCGAGGGCGGGACGAGAAAGCCGGGCTGGAAGGATTCGCGGGATGGGGCCCAGTCCTTGTCCTTTTTGCTCTGCCTAACCGAGTAACGGAGATATGGCAACAAACCTGGGCCTGCAGCGAGGACGGCGGGGGAGTGAAAGCGAAAGAATCCCCGTGGGAAACCGGGGAATCGCACCTAGCAAGAATTCATGAGCAAGGGACAGAAAAAAGAAATAAAAGTCGTCCTAGACAGAGAAATTAAAAGTCGTCCTAGACAGAAAAAAAAAATAAAAGTCGTCCTAGACAGAGAAATTAAAAGTCGTCCTAGACAGAGAAAGTAAAAGTCGTCCTAGACAGAGAAAGTAAAAGTCGTCCTAGACAGAGAAAACGAAAGTCGTCCTAGACAGAGAAATTAAAAGTCGTCCTATCCATTGGTCTCTGAATAGTAATATAATATGAAAGTAACACATGCTTTGTTCCAGGAGTAGTTTTTAAGGCTTAATTTTAAGACAAATCAATGCCCCAAATAATGATAGGAATAGAACTTATGACGGTAGGGTCTCTTATAGAAATTACTGTTGATGTTATAGTCCATTGCATTTTACCTGTTTATACATGCTAATACTCTACTTAATTGTTTGCTAATGTTCTAAATGAGTCATAATCCTACTGTAATTAACTCAATTTTGTCTTTTAAAGAAACGAGAGAAGTAGATGAATTAATGTTTTGATTTAAACTGACCTTTTGATCTTAATTAATGTTTAATATTAGTTCACACTGGAATTATGTTGTTTAAATATAAGAATATGTTTGTATTTCAGATTTCCAACAATGAAATAGACCCTGCATGCTCTAGTTGTCTGTAAAGGTACTCTCTATATGTTATGTTTGTGTAATTTGTATAGGAATTCTTAGAAAATAGCTTAAATAATTCGGCCCCATTTCTATTGTAAACTAATGTTAGCTAGGATATGTCCAAGAGCTCCCGGAAAACTAGTCCATGCTTCGACTGAAATAAGAGATATTTCAGTTTTGGTTGGGAGGGATGTCGTATGACTTCTGTCATGCTGAAGCCAGCCCGCCATGCTGCTGTCATGCTGAAGCCAGCCCGCCATGCTGAAGCCAGAATCTGAAACTTGTAACAGCTCTTGAGGGGTAACGGTTAGTCGAGGCCACGGATATTCTATTACATGCCCTCACTTTTATTGAGTTTTTGTGCCGCCCATGTGTTCCCTTGGGACCACCAAGAGTTGTGGCTAGGCACCTGGAACTAACCGCTGGCGCCATGCACCCCCCCCAAGAGGCCTACAGGATAAGGGACCCTCGGTCCTCGAAAACACCACAAGTCGTGAAGAGAAACATGTGAGGCTAGGGTGAAATAGAATACTCTCCCCAATTGTTTTCTGCGGTGCGGCCGGTGTTTGTAGAGGGCGTCAAGGAGATATGTGACCGGACCCCTGAGGCTTGGCATCCGACATGGAGTACCTGAGGAGGGTGGGAAAGGCCAAGGAGTTAGCCCTTTCCTAAACCGCACGAAACATAAACTTAGGCTTCGTACACAGGTACACGCCCAGGGGAAATGCCCAACAACTCCTCCTCGGAAGTAGGCGGGATTCCACTTTGAACCCGGCGCTGATTAGCTGGACTAGATCTGACTGATTTCATTGGAGAATTGGATGTTAAGCCACGCCCTGCCCCTGGGGGTATTTAAAGAGCCACCCAGGGCAGAGACAGTTAGTTAGAACCTTGCCAGGGGCACGAATAGATCATAGATTGTGATAGTCATAGGGTGGGGGCATTGGGGCATTGAGGCGTCGGATGGGTTGTACTCTAGAATAAATATAAGTAAAGGATTCACTGCGTGTCCATTCTTACCTTGTAACCACGCTACCTTGTACCCGTCAGGTACTAATAATTATAAGTAAATATACGTAGGAGGAAAAGCCCTACGTCAGTGGTGTCATTAGATGGGATAATCAAAACCAATACATCAGTGGTGACGCTCGGTGAGATAATAATAAAACCTCCACGACAGTAGTAGTAGTAGTAGTAGTAGTAGTAGTAGTAGTAGTAGTAGTAGTAGTAGTAGTAGTAGTAGTAGTAGTAGTAGTAGTAGTAGTAGTAGTAGTCAAGAAGAGCATTTGACCATAAAACTTCACCGAGCATAGATACCTGTCTGTAATCACAATACAAACCATCCTTGGTAATGCGGAATAAATACTGAAAAGGTCTAAGTCTAATTTTCTTAAGGACTATTAAGTCAGGCACTTTGCATGACTTGACATTTAAGTTTCTCAGACAGTAACTTATACATCTTTAAATACCACGTCCGAGGAATAAATAACAATTTAGAATAAAAAAAAATGGACCAAGTTCGTTTGTATAGTCTTGTTAAACGTATCACATTTCATCTCAATGACGAAAGTAACACGGTTCTGCTTCATCAGTTCTGACAAGCGAAACTTGTTTTATCCAAAGCTACTTTTTTCAAGAGGAAAGTTTTTCATTTATAGTATGTAAGATACATGATATTGTATTTAAGCTTCAAGCAGCAATATAGTGCATAGATATGATGAGGTGTGCAGGCAAGAATGTGTATATAAGTCACGAGCTACAAATCTCCACACAGTACCTGTGTGATGAAGCCGCTTGGCGAGTATTATTAAACCTCGCTAGCGGAGGAGGCATGCAACTCGCCAATTTATCAGAACAGCGATGGAAGTAGTGCAAATAAAAAAAAAGAGAAAGTGATGACAATGTGCGAGGCGGAAACAAGGCGATATAAAATGAAGAGGATAAATTTTGAAAACTTCTTGAAGATTTGGTGAAGACTTATTGGACTTATTTTATTGATAAAATTTGTCAATTTACATAAAGTTGATACAGGATGCATAGTAGTACAATGTGGACTCTGGGGAGTTATTATAAAGATAAAATCATGTTTTTAACATTAGATCAAGACGTAGCCCGAAAGGTATTTTTAGGTTTATATAAAAATAAGATTCAAGACAATTACTAGCTGAACCTTGATTTCAATCCTGTATGTGATCGACAGGAAAGGTGACGGTACAAGAAACTTCCCTTTTGGGAAAAGAGAGAACAATTGTGCTTATATTAGACATAAAATATACAGTGTAGTACATAAAACAAAAATATGATAAACAACAAAAAGAATGCCATTTGTGGATGATCCTTGTGGAGTTGAATGACAGGTCTCGGGGTTAAAATTTGAAGGCTAGGTAGATTTTTGGCTATGTTGGCTTGCACTTCGGTTAGCGAAATGGTTTAGTGGGCATGATCCATATGTCTGTAAATGGTTGTGAATTACTTTGATGTTGACCAAGAGATGTAGGCCCATGAGGTGGTCGTAATTTGTGAGGAAATCTGTGCTCACAGCCTTGTTACTTACATAGAGAAATAGTGGGGCATTTTCATGTCAGCGAGTAATTGTGCCCTGGAAATATCGTTCCTAGTGCAGAATCCAGTGTTACTTGTGGTTGGTGGTCAAAGGAGTGAAGGTGAAGGCTGCTGGAACCGGCAGGAAACTGGCTTCATTTTTAATAGGGAATCGGCCTTGGAGACGAGGGCATCCGAAAAGGCTGCTCTAACTGACATCAGGAAGATGCGGAAGCCAACCTGACGGGCAGGGAGACACTGCCAAGACGTTCATTGGGTTGAGTTCGGCAGGAGGCCTTCTATTAATGTAGTAGGAGGTTGGCCTTGGAGACGAGTAGGTCCGCCTCCATCTTGTCGGCATCTGGAAAGGAGGTTTTAACTGGCATTGGAAGGCACAGGAGCCAGCCTAGAAAGCAAGGAGACACTGTCGGGACCTTTGAGTCAGAAGGGGAGCATCCTCACCCCTAGTGAGGAGATCATCCATCTCCATCTCATTGGCATGCAGAAGGGCTGCTCTAACTGACATCAGGAAGACACAGAAGCCAGCCTGAAGGGCACTGAGGACTGTACAGGTTTCTCGACCCTTCTCTTGGAGGGCGAGATGGCAGCAAAGTAGACGGTGCGGAGAGGCAGTGTCAGGTGAAGCAGCAAAGGGGCCATCTCCTTGAATTTGGCATCTCCAGAGGGTGGCTCTAACTAGCATTGGGAGTTGCAAGACCCAGTCTGATGGGCAGGGAGGCTGTATGGGTTCACTGGGCATATTCTTGGAGGGTAAGCTGGCGTGGAGAGACGAGGAGAAGCAGCAATGCGACACAGTGGGTCAGCAATGTGCGAGGTGGCGACAAGGAGGAGTGGAACTAAGAAGCCACATTTTAAAAACTTGGTGAAGACTTAGTGAAGATTTCTTGAAGATATATTTAATTCATCAAAATGGTCAATTTATATACAGTTGATGCGGGCTGAACGATAGTGCATTGCACTCTATGGAATTCTATAGAGATAAGATTGATTACAAATATATGGTCAGGCTGCAGACGAAGGTGTATTTTTAGGGTTATGAAGATATGAATAAAGATTATATCTGACAAGCCTTGATTTCGATCCTGTATGTGATAGCTAGGAAAGGCGATGGTACAACTTCTTCAGGCAAAGAGAAACTAAATTAAAATTAGAAGGAACAGCAGAATCGCCAATGAGTCTGACAGTCTTAAGTTCGACCAAATCAAGGAGATATGTGTAAGAAGCACCCTAGATGTGAGAGCAGTACTTAAAGAAGTTACAGATAAGATCTTTATAGATAGATATTCAATAACTGAGATGAAGAATGGTAATGACGATAACGAAACAAAACTCCCAATATACATAAAAATCATTAAATCTATTTCCCTGTGAATTCCAGTCAGACAAAACATAATAATATGGAGTATCCTGAGATTATGAATAAGAAACCTAATAATGTTCTTGGAACAATAATAGAGCCCTGACCCATGTAACGACATCTGGATATATTTTACAAATTTTCAAAATTTTACATTTCCATAATCTTCTAATTACTGCGGCAGAAAGCAATTCACCTTGGCACACTCTGTGTCCCCTTGACAACTTGGAAGACTCAATAAATGCGCCATTACAAGTGTAGGGTGTATGGGGGAATGCAGTCTCGATGAGGTAGTGCTGCAATAAAGGCAAACTGACCTTTATATACTTCTCTTAAGATATTACATGATCATAAGCAGACACACACACACACACACACACACACACACACACACACACACACACACACACACA
>JAXCGZ010017232.1:47500-52500 GCA_037179515.1 Halocaridina rubra | reverse complement strand
TCTGACCTCAACATTATATTGGACCTGTGCTACAAAATAGGCGAAATTCCATTTGCAAAGTAATTTTGCAGGCGTCGTTTCCGTGGCATCAATTTCTGAGTTGAAGATGAAACTTTTTTTCTTATAGGTCCGACCATTGGAATTTTTCAGTAAGTTCTAAAAATTTTTCAAGTGTCTCTTCACTCCTTGAGAACAAAAAGATATTTGATTTTTTTATAATTTATAAGACTTGAAAAAGCAGAGCAAATTAAAGGAAAAACTCAATTTTAACTAATAGGCTTATGATTTAATCTACTGACAATGTAAAAAAAAAAAACACACAAGCCTAAATTGGGATGGCTGAGTCATGATGCTGAGGGAAAGTGGTAAAATATTACCATTTATAAAAAGGGACGATATTTGGACAATCCCCCCACCCCCTCCCAAATTCATATTTTATTCCGTCCTAGCCCTTAGTAGAAAAAGGGAGTTCGAGACGTAAAAACGAATTCATCCATCCTATTTAATCATCCCTTCATAATATAAAGGATTTTTTTTAGTTGCATATACTTTTCGAGGTTCGCACCCCTCCACGGTCTGAGGTTAGCAAGGGCATGCACTCAGGGTAACGATTACATCTGCCAAAACAAGTCTTTTGCAATAAGGTAGAAAAGGGAGTCCGTGACGTAAAACACGCATACTTTTCGAGTGGTTGAAATATACTCCACTCATATTTCATTGTGGTTTTTGACATATACTAAGAAAACTGACCCAATTATTAATTTTATGCTGCCAATTTTTATGAAGAAGTAGAAAAGGTCATATGACCTAAAAGTATTTCTCAGAGTTATAATGGGTCTTTTTTTTCAAGCGTGTCAGCAAAGAAATTAGTCGGAAAAAGGTCATCCAATATGAGATTTATACACAATATAAAAAGGGATTGAAAACAGCATTAATAATGTCCGTGCAGCAAGTTCGTATGGAAGATGCTATTTTGAGTCATAAACCGAAAAATATTGATTGAATAAAAAAATAAAAAAAATAAATATATCAAGAGGCAATACAAGTTACTGCCTATAAGCTTTACAAATTCTGCAAGAAAAAAATATAATAATGAAGAATTTTCAGTTTTAAAATCATATCTTACTGTGACATGATCGGAATCTAATAAGTAATCAAGTGAATTTGGGTGATGTCCAAATACATAAATGATCACTAAAGCCTCAAACATACTAAAAACGATACTTTTTAGCAGATTCCTTGGCTTCCCTCTCCTCATCCCCGGCTCCTTCTCCAAAAATAAGAGAAGAAGCATTGCAATTTCAGCACGTGAATGTGGATTACATAGAGCGTCATCACTGGATAGAAAAGCATTATCTCCATAATGATCATTTTGAAGATTGGGTAAATTTGGAATATCTACTTATTTATTTATTAATTTATTTGCGTATTTATCTTCTTATTCACGTACTTATTATTTAATTCATTTATTTGACTATTTTGAATCTTCCACTGTTTAAGAAAATGACCAGAAAGAAATTACAGAAACCACATTAAATAAAAAAAAGAAGGCTCCAAAGTGTTATAGGCTCTGGTGATATACGCATGTCTCTCGCGATAATGCAAATGTCTCAATGTAAAATAAACCAAAAGGATTTCTATTAGAACAACAGGTATAAATTAAAATAATTTATTGCACAACAATGCAACTGCATTGTCAAGGGGCTCATTAGTTGGTTCAGTTCGCAACTGTTTCTGGATAAGAACATATCGTCACATTAAGGGGGGTTTACACGGTCAAACGGTTGTCGAACGCGGTTCGACAGACAAGTGTTTGAAGTGATGTTCGAACGTGTGAACGGGGATTTGGTTGTCGAACACGTTCGACAAACGTGTTCGACAACCAAATACCCCGTTCACACGTTCGAACATCACTTCAAACACTTGTCTGTCGACCGCGTTCGATGAACCGTTTGACCGTGTAAACCCCCTTTAGACTGATAAGTGACTATATTTTGATATTATAATAATGTGCTATAAGATCTATGTGAAAAAATGCACAAAAACTTATTCCACTGTCACACTAATGATACGCTGATTTTTAGTTGGAGGAAGAAAAGCCCAATTAACATATGACGCCAAAATGGCGGGACTTACACCAGTACCTGAAAATTATGTGATAAAAATAAATAAATAAATAAATATAATATATATATATATATATATATATATATATATATATATATATATATATATATATATATATATATAAGCACTAAATGCACTGGTCTATAAAAATTATTTACAAGCTTTTTCCGATACTTCAATACAGCTTCCAACAGAAATTACGTTTCTCTTTTGTATTCCTAAAGAAGAAGACAATGAGATCATTCCTAAGTATTATTGTCGTATGCATGAGAGCTATGTGACCTAAATCTGTCAGTCATAACAAAAATGGATATTTCTTGCGGAGAGCAAACATTTCTTGCTCAGTTAGCAATTTTTTCAATAGATGTTTGGTCTTGTCTGGTATTAGAACGGTATTAAAAATAAAATTAAAAATAACTTGTAGAATGACTATTTTTGTTTCTCAGGAAAACTCGAACTCAAAAAAGGTACTGTTTCACCACTGATCCAATGAATCTAATGTGTACCCGCTAAGCATGCTGAAGTGACATAGGCTCACGCAGGAGTGCCCACCCTAATCTCTCCCTCTTCCCCCAAGAGGTTCCAGAAAAGAGCCATCGTGCGAATCACTATGGAAAGTTGAAACTCCTAACCTTTTGCTTTGTCATTTATGTAACTAAATATACATACAAAATTTAAGTTATCCATCTGTGGAACTTGACAGTCATGAAATTTGCAGAAATAATTATAGAAATCGTGTTGAAAAAGCAAAATCCACAACTAATACGTCATAACACCATTAAGAATCGGCTAAATCCCAATTCTAAGAAAAATCGTTAGATTATATTTTACAACGCTAGTGAATCTGAAGATCCTGCATCTTGTAGATCATTTACTCAGTTATTTTAATGACTCATTGACCTATTCATTTAATGCTTCAGTTATTACGTACCAGTAGTAATATGCAGTTGATGACGGGGCAGACAGGGGAGGGGGGGATGACCCTAAAGGAAGAAGCAAAAAGAGAAGGAAAATACCAAGTGGTTGATGGAGATATTAAGGGATTCGGTTTTACGTCACGAACTCCCTTTTCTATCAAGGGCTAGGACGATGCCTTCTTACGAAGGACTTGTTTTGGCAGATGTAATCGTTACCCTGAGTGTATGCCCTTACAAACCTCAGTCCGTGACGGGGCGCGAACCCTCGACCTGCCGCCTCAGAGTCGCAGATGCTACTATTTTGCCACGGAGACTACTGATGGAGATATTAATATAGAGAGAAAAGGTGAATTGCGAGTATAATATCCAGACAGAGCAGGAAAAACTTACCAAAGAATATGAACTATTCAGGAAAATTTGTGAGGATGAAAAATAATTTGTCATTGAAAAGGAAATCCTTTTTTAGTTGCGTGAAAATAATGCAAAGAAATAAAATAATAAAATCCGGAAGGATTTATGAGACAAAAGCGGAAGGACAAGAGCAGAAAAAAACATAAATAAATGGAAGCAAGATAAAAATAAATAAATAAAAAGAAGGGAAGAATATGAAACAGGAAGAAACGGAAGAAAAGAATAATTGAAAAGGAAAAGAAAACCTTTGTAAATAAAAACAAGAGATGGAAGCAAAACAGAACTGAAGGATATATGAAAACATGAAGAAGATGAAGAGGAAGAACTTGGGACCAGAATAATACTTAAAAAAAAAAAAAAAAAAAAAAAAAAAAAAATCATATAGTACTGAAAGATAAAAAAAAATTCAGGAAGGATAAATAAAACAGGAAGAATAGAAAAGGGAGGGGAAAAACGAGAACAGGAAGGCAGAAACTTTCAGGTCATAAAACTCGTACCCATGAGATCTGGTTTTGATAGGTGGTGTTACCTGCTCTTTGTCCAGTACAGTAAGTACACTACTTATTTCACTAAAATCTGGTCTGAGCAGAAAGCAGTCGCCTGGTGGGGTGTTTTCCTTGTAATGATTTGTACATAGCTTGTCCAAAGACAATTAAAGGTTAACAAGGAACTCTAGAACAAAAGGTAACTAGAAGAGTCTAGAACTAGAACTGCAAGAGGAACTCGAAAACTATAAGTCAATAGGGAGTTCTAGAAGCCAATGGGGAGCTCAAGAACTAGAGATCACTGAGGGGCTTTATAGGTACAAGTCAACTAGAGAAAGAAAATTATAGGTCAATAGGGAACTCTAGGGCTAGAGGTCAATAAGGAACTCAAGAACTAGATATCAATGAGGGGCTCTAGAGGTACAAGTCAATTAAAGGAATGTAAAACTAGAGGTCAATGGGAGTGCTCAAAGATTTGGAGTTCACAAATCGAAGTTCCCCATAAATTCTTCTTTGGAATATGTGAGAATGAATGCATGTCTTTTCCAGAGTAAGAATAGTTGAGAAGTTGAATTCACTAAGCGACGAAAGTGTTATAATACCTAACGTATTCCTTTCTTTTAAGAAAGATAAAGCAAGTGTTTGTTTTACAGGAAATTCGACCTTCAGACGGGAAGTCACTAGAGTGAGGCTCTCTCTAGTAAACAAGCAGTTATTTACAAAATAGGTTCTCCATGACACAGACAGTTGCTGAGAATTTTATGAATGAGTTCCTCTAAAGTACACAGGACAAATTTATTATTTTTTTTAATATTATTATTATTATTATTATTATTATTATTATTATTATTATTATTATTATTATTATTATTATTATTATTATTATTATTATTATTATTATTATTATTATTACTATTATTATATGCCTCTTAAAATTAAACCTCAGCATTGAAAAATTTTAAAATCAAAATGGAAATCACATAAAACGGACTTAAATTAAGAATTTTATTTTATTACATATATCATATCTTAAAATCTTAACAATATTCTTTCCAAGCCC
>JAXCGZ010017232.1:12500-42500 GCA_037179515.1 Halocaridina rubra | reverse complement strand
TACCTTTCATATTGGCCATCAGATATCTCATGTACGTCTTGCCTTTAAAATTGTAATCAGTACAATAATATCAAGATTTATCAATTTTACGTGAAAATTCTTCAGCAAACAGTGATCTAAATAATCAGTTATTTTGATTAATTAATACCCGAAATATACTGAAACTCTATTATCATTCATCTAACAGCGCACTATATATGCATAATGGCAGATAAATAAGAGTAAGTAATTTGCATTCTTTTCATATTAAAAAATAAAACGCCTACTTTCACATAAGGTGAAGTCCTCAGAGCGGAAAAGAAGTGGTTTACCACGCATGGTATTATATATATATACATACAAATATTATATATGTATGTATGTATGTATGTATGTATGTGTGTATGTGTGTATGTGTGTGTGTGTGTGTGTGTGTGTGTGTGTGTGTGTGTGTGTGTGTGTGTGTGTGTGTGTGTGATTACCTAATTGTGATTACCTAATTGTGTTTACGGGAAAAAGCCCAAAGCTCGTATCTTCCCGTCTCCTGATCGGTTCCATTTTATACTTAGTGATACTTATCATACCTGTCCTTAAAACTATGGTGTGTGATTACCTAATTGTGATTACCTAATTGTGTTTACGGGAAAGAGCCCAAAGCTCGTATCTTCCCGTCTCCTGATCGGTTCCATTTTAGACTTAGTGATACTTATCGTACCTGTCCTTAAAACTATGGATTGAGATAGCATTAACTACCTCCTCGCTTAGCGAATTCCAATTATCAACTACTCTTACACTGAAAAAGTATTTCCTTACATCCTGCAAACAAGTTTTCTTACGAAGCTTCAAACTATGACCTCTAGTTCTAGAGCCAGCCATATCGAAATATCGATCCCTATCCACTCTATCATCACCATGAAGGAATTTAAAGACTGTCACCATATCCCCCCTTACTCTCCTAGCTTCGAGTGATGGCAAGTCTAATTCCCTCAGCCTCTCATCATAACCGAGATTGCGTATTTCTGGCACCAGTTTCGTGGCATGTCTTTGAACTTTATCAAGCTTAGCTATGTGCTTTTTCAAGTGCGGATTCCAAAAGGGGGCTGCATATTCGAGTTTTGTCCTCATATAGGTTACATAAATATTTCTGAACATTTCCTTGTCCATGTGCCTGAAGGCTACCCTTACATTTGATAAGAATGCATATGCTGCCCTTACTACGCCATTTATATGTATTTCTGGAGACAAATCTGCCAGTATGTTTACTCCTAGATCTCTCTCATTTTCTGTCTCTTGAAGTTGTACTCCAGCCACCGAGTAGTCAAGCTTGGGCCTTCTTGCACTTGTACCCATTCTCATTACCTTACATTTTGAGGTATTGAATTTCATTAGCCACTTTTCTGACCACTCATGCAGATTATTTAGATCCTCCTGAAGTTCTCTACCATTGTTCTCGTTTTTTACTTTCTTCACAATCTTTGCATCATCTGCAAACATATTCATGAATGAATTTACACACTCTGGTAGGTCATTTACATATACAAGGAACAAAAGTGGCCCTAAAACTGAACCCTGTGGAACTCCACTACTAACTCTTCTCCATTCAGACACTGAGTGTCTTACTCTAACCCTCTGTTCCCTTCCTTCTAAGTAAGTTTTTATCCATTCCAAGACATTTCCACCTATTCTAGCCATTGATTGCAGCTTCCTAATAAGTCTCCCATGTGGAACAGTGTCAAACGCTTTCTGGAAGTCTAGGAATATGCAATCTGCCCAGCCCTCTCTTTCCTGTAAGATTTGGCTTACCTCATCATAAAATTCTAATAAGTTTGTTACTGTTGATCTTCCTTCTCTGAAGCCATGTTGCCTCACTGACAAAAAGTTGAAGGATTCCAAGTGAAGAGAGATATGCTTCCTTAGTAGTTTCTCCATAAGTTTGCAAACTATGCTGGTCAAGGAAACTGGTCTATAGTTCAGAGCCGTATCCCTCCTTCCCTTTTTGAAGATAGGTATCACATTTGCTTGTTTCCAGCATCTTGGAATCTCCCCCGACTCCAGTGACTCCTTAAATATGATACTTAGTGCCACTGATATTGTGTTTGCGCATTTTTTAAGCACATGAGGGGATATGTCATCAGGACCTGTAGCTTTATGAACATCTAAATCCATCAGCGCTTTGCATACCTCTGTGGCTGTAAGGTTGATGTTCTCTAATACTGGCCCTTGAGCTTCTATCACTGCAATCTGAGGGGGTGGGGTATTTTCTACTGTAAATACTGACTGAAATTCCATGTTCAATTCTTTGCAGATCTCTTCGTCCGTCTAAGTGATGCTTCCATCCGCTCTCTTTAGCCTTAAAACCTGTTCTTTTACCTTCAGTTTTCCTCTGATAAAGCTGTGGAAAAGCTTGGGATTTTCTTTAGCCTTCCTGGTGATGTCCCTCTCATAATGTGTGTGTGTGTGTGTGTGTGTGTGTGTGTGTGTGTGTGTGTGTGTGTGTGTGTGTGTGTGTGTGTGTGTGTGTGTGATTACCTAATTGTGATTACCTAATTGTGTTTACGGGAAAGAGCCCAAAGCTCGTATCTTCCCGTCTCCTGATCGGTTCCATTTTTAGACTTAGTGATACTTATCATACCTGTCCTTAAAACTATGGATTGAGATAGCATTAACTACCTCCTCGCTTAGCGAATTCCAATTATCAACTACTCTTACACTGAAAAAGTATTTCCTTACATCCTGCAAACAAGTTTTCTTACGAAGCTTCAAACTATGACTTCTAGTTCTAGAGCCAGCCATATCGAAATATCGATCCCTATCCACTCTATCATCACCATGAAGGAATTTAAAGACTGTCACCATATCCCCCCTTACTCTTCTAGCTTCGAGTGATGGCAAGTCTAATTCCCTCAGCCTCTCATCATAACCGAGATTGCGTATTTCTGGCACCAGTTTCGTGGCATGTCTTTGAACTTTTTCAAGCTTAGCTATGTGCTTTTTCAAGTGCGGATTCCAAAAGGGGGCTGCATATTCGAGTTTTGGCCTCACATAGGCTACATAAATATTTCTGAACATTTCCTTGTCCATGTGCCTGAAGGCTACCCTTACATTTGATAAGAATGCATATGCTGCCCTTACTACGCCATTTATATGTATTTCTGGAGACAAATCTGCCAGTATGTTTACTCCTAGATCTCTCTCATTTTCTGTTTCTTGAAGTTGTACTCCAGCCACCGAGTAGTCAAGCTTGGGCCTTCTTGCACTTGTACCCATTCTCATTACCTTACATTTTGAGGTATTGAATTTCATTAGCCACTTTTCTGACCACTCATGCAGATTATTTAGATCCTCCTGAAGTTCTCTACCATTGTTCTCGTTTTTTACTTTCTTCACAATCTTTGCATCATCTGCAAACATATTCATGAATGAATTTACACACTCTGGTAGGTCATTTACATATACAAGGAACAAAAGTGGCCCTAAAACTGAACCCTGTGGAACTCCACTACTAACTCTTCTCCATTCAGACACTGAGTGTCTTACTCTAACCCTCTGTTCCCTTCCTTCTAAGTAAGTTTTTATCCATTCCAAGACATTTCCACCTATTCTAGCCATTGATTGCAGCTTCCTAATAAGTCTCCCATGTGGAACAGTGTCAAACGCTTTCTGGAAGTCTAGGAATATGCAATCTGCCCAGCCCTCTCTTTCCTGTAAGATTTGGCTTACCTCATCATAAAATTCTAATAAGTTTGTTACTGTTGATCTTCCTTCTCTGAAGCCATGTTGCCTCACTGACAAAAAGTTGAAGGATTCCAAGTGAAGAGAGATATGTTTCCTTAGTAGTTTCTCCATAAGTTTGCAAACTATGCTGGTCAAGGAAACTGGTCTATAGTTCAGAGCCGTATCCCTCCTTCCCTTTTTGAAGATAGGTATCACATTTGCTTGTTTCCAGCATCTTGGAATCTCCCCCGACTCCAGTGACTCCTTAAATATGATACTTAGTGCCACTGATATTGTGTTTGCGCATTTTTTAAGCACATGAGGGGATATGTCATCAGGACCTGTAGCTTTATGAACATCTAAATCCATCAGCGCTTTGCATACCTCTGTGGCTGTAAGGTTGATGTTCTCTAATACCGGCCCTTGAGCTTCTATCACTGCAATCTGAGGGGGTGGGGTATTTTCTACTGTAAATACTGACAAACTCCTTGTTCAATTCTTTGCAGATCTCTTCGTCCGTCTCAGTGATGCTTCCATCCGCTCTCTTTAGCCTTAAAACCTGTTCTTTTACCTTCAGTTTTCCTCTGATAAAGCTGTGGAAAAGCTTGGGATTTTCTTTAGCCTTCCTGGTGATGTCCCTCTCATAATCTCTCTCTGCCTCTCTCCTTTTACTTAGGTAGTCATTTCTTGCTCTTTTGTAGGTTTGCCAGGCATTTATGTTTTTTCTCCTCCTATACCTTTTCCAGCATTTGTCTCTCCACTCCTTAGCTCTTTTACACCCATTATCGAACCATTTCTCTCTGGCATGAATTACACCTACTTTGGTGACAGGTATGCAGCAATCTACTATCTTCCCATATTTCTCACAAAAGATGTCATACATTTCTTGTACAGATTTGTTGTAAAATAAGGTTCTCCAGTCAATAACTGCAAAAAGCTCATTCATTTTGATGTAATCTCCTTTCGGATAGTTCCTCCTCATGTCTTCAGTGCCTCTACTCTCAGGAAGAATGTCTTCAATGATATACTCCATCAACAACACACAGTGGTCACTCTTTCCAACTGGTGGTTCATACTCAATATTTTCAATATCCAACACATTATCTGTGAACACTAGATCAAGTAGTGATGGCTCATCCCCACCCCTGGCTCTTGTTGGTTCCATTACATGTTGGTGTAGGAAATTCCCTTGTATGCAATCTAGGAATCTTGCCCCAAATGAGTCCTCACCACTGTGTGGGTCAAGATTTATCCAATCTATCTCTTTATGATTAAAGTCTCCCATAATCAAAATCCTACATTTTTTCTCCCGCGCCATGTTAACAACTGAGTTTATGACTTCAATCGTACCTATATGACTTTCCTCATAAATTTCAAGCCTATTTTGGTTCCTTGGTGGGTTGTATACAACAGTTATTATAATGCTCTCTCACCCAGTATTTATGCGAGCAACAAGAAATTCCCTGAACTCACTTTCTATAGCCAAGTTTATTTCTTCAACTTGAATCCTCTCACTTATGAGCAGTGCTATCCCTCCACCAGTCCTCTCAGATCTTTCGACCCTTAGTATTCTGAAGCCCTTAGGAAAAACTGTGACACTGTTTATGTCCTCACTCAACTTAGTCTCTGTAATTGCTACTATATCTGCCTTACTGTTGTGAATCCTATCTTTTAATTCTACTGCCTTACCAGCTAATCCATCAGCATTTGTGTATAACAATCTTAATGAGGCCCCATCCCCTGATCTTCTGTCATTATCTTCTTTATCTCCCCTTTGTCTGGAAGTATTCTGTAACGAAAATTTTTCTTCTCTTCTTCATTTCTTTCATCATTTAACCTTCTTGCCTCTTGCAACAAGTTTTTGATCTTTCCCATCTCTTCCTGTGTTCTGTATCGTCTAATGAACACTTCTTTGCATTCTTGAAGGTCTTTTAGACTTTTTTTTCTCAACAATATTTCCCTACATGTCTCCCCTCTCTCAAAGGTTACTTTTGTTGGTCTCGGCTTTCCTTCCCTCGAATATTTACCTAGTTGGTGTATGTTTACAATATCCTCAGGACCACATACTACTCCAAGCTTTCTTATCAGGTCTACAACGTTAGCTTTATTTTCTTCAAGTCTCCCCTGCCATGTTGGCTCCTGGGATTCACTTATGCCTGAGATTACCACTGTCTTCTCCTTATCAAGTGCCTGTCTGATGGGTAGGTTTGCCCTTTCCATCACAACGTCTTTCATTTTTTCGATTACTGTCTCTTTATAGTCAACTGTTTGTATGTTTTCCAGTGCCACCACCTTTACAGCCTCTTTTACTGCCACATTCCCCTTTAGTGCATCAGCAAAGGACGTTTTCATGGCATCATTTTCCATATTCAGCTCCTGGAACTCTTTTCTGAACTGTTCAATGTTTTCCTTAATCTGAACATTCCAAGCAGCAATCTCGTCTCTCTCAGAAGAGAGCAGTGAACTAACATCTAATTCCTTTAGGTTGTCATTCAGCTGTTTGTTTTTATCTTCTTGTTTAGAAATTCTAGATTCTAGTTGACTCTTTTCCCCTTCCAGCTTCTTTATTCTTTTTTCTAGTTCCTTTCTCTCCTGCCCTTGTGCTTTATTTGCTTCCTCCAAAGATCTTATTTGTTCTCTGAGTGTTTCATTCTCTTTCATTTCTCCATCCATATTCCGAATTTTATCATCAAGGCTTATAACCATTTCCTCTAACTTCTTGATTCTCTGTTTAAGTCCTCTGATGACTACCCCTTCTCCCGACCCATGGGTGGGAGAGGTTTGGGACAGAGATGGCTTCATTTTTATGTTCTCCCTCTCACAGAATATAGAAAGAAGACGAGAAAGAGGAAAAAAAAAAGAAAAGAGAAAAACTTCTAATTTACCTTCACACAGAATTTTTATATCTCCATATAAGTGCTATTTAGTGACTCAGTTTGTCTCCTTTCTGGTAACACACATCTTAACTTAAAAACTTGACCATGGTAATCTAAGTATAAAAAGAAAAAGAAAAACAAAAGTCAAACCTGAAGGAAAATTCGAATTTGTGTTCGAGGTGGCACCCACCTGTTTCTGTTATATATTCTTCCTAACTGATAAACTGACTTGCTAACCAAGATATGTTATCACGGGATTTAGACTTTACATTTAACTCAATATATATATACAAAATAACAAAATAGTAAAAGAGAAAGCTAACAGAAAAGCAAAAAAAATGAAGAAAATAAGACTGCTGTACTACTTGGCAACTTAACTCAGTACTGTTGACAGGTGGGTATTTGGTAATTTTTCTTTCTTTTATTATTCAATTTTTTCGTGTATCAAACTAACTAACTAGTTAATATAAATGGGAAGGATACTAATTTTAACAATATATAGAACCACAGGATCAGGTAAAACGGCTTAAGAGCTTTCCCCAGTTTACACAAAAAATTAGGTAATGTGGTGTGATGGCTCCACCTCTGGCAACTCTTCTAGATTTCCCTCAAGGCAGAACTGGACGGCAGCTTCTCTCTCTTCCTCACGAAAAAGTTCTCAGTTTTTTTTTTCCTTTAATATGAACAGTCTCGTCTTACAACAAATATTAGTTTTTGTACTCACAATACTCTGCAGGATTTCAGATTTATGGAAATTATGGTAAAGTTTTCCACTAAGCACTTAGTCACTCGAAACAGTTAAAAATTTAAGAGGAGCAATTCCGTGTGTCACTGAACGCGCGGTGTGTGTGTGTGTGTGTGTGTGTGTGTGTGTGTGTGTGTGTGTGTGTGTGTGTGTGTGTTAACACACTTGAACACACAAGCATTCTGGCGCCAATTCTATCCTATATCAGCGTTGACAATAGTTACCAGCCTTTCATTCATTTTCTGCTCATGATTTGGTTAATTCAAAAACATTAAAGCGATTTTACCAATGATTATTGATATAGCAAACTCCACAAGGGATCAGATTTGTTACTTTGGAACGCTTGGCTTCCTTTATCAGAGTTTTGGGAGTTTTTCCTCAGATTTAAACCAGCACCATAACTGAACAGCGACCACAACGATCGACTGAATGTCAGGTACTTAATTATGCTGCTAGGTGAACAGAGGCCTTAGGGTTCATATATACGTGCCCAAGTGTTCTCTTCCTCGCCCAGGATTCAAAGTCAAGATCTCTCGGTAGTGAGCCAAGTATGCTAGCCACTACACTACGAGGTACCCGAGCTGTGAAACTCTGAGCATACTTCAGCAATAACCACTAGTAAAAACGAATTTATTCAATTTCTTTCAAATACTCTCACCACATTTTACCAGATAAATATATGTTTACAAAAAGCTACACAACAATTACTCAATCTTTCCTAGATTAACAGCAATTTGTCATGCGAATAACAGCGACATTTACAATTTACTAGTAAAAAAAAAAGGTATCCTTCAGTCTGAATCATGAAAATATTTCAGTAAATAGACTCAAAAGCTATATCAAATTTAAAATTCTAACAACATTAATTCATTACACTAACAACATTTACCAAAAGCTTATAATTTAGCACAAAACAGGAGGATAACAACATGCACCACATAGTATAAAAATGCATAACCGTTAATAATCTAAAACGGCCTAATAGCAAGTGACATAGGAGTAACTTAACAACAGCCCATTATCCTCATCAGAAATATACAGCATTAATTTATCGCAGTAACAAAGTATTTTAATCCCAATAGCGAGAAAAAAAAATATATAATAATCTAGCAAAGTATAATTAAACTCCGTCAATGTTCATGGTAGCACATTTGACGTAAACTTTGGCAACAAAAGTAATAATATCCCTAAAGCAGTCAAAGCAAAATAGAATCAATATTCGTAATAAATTGGTAGCTAACAAAAAACCTAAATGTATAATGTGGTAATCACGCCTAACAGACCACGTAAACGATATTTTGTATTTGTCACCTTTAAATATTCTTTTTATACAGAGCAGGGGAGGATGTATTGATGTGATCAACATGGACTATGCCAAGGCCTTTGATAAGGTAGTACACACGAGACTGTTGAGGAAAAAAAAGTGATGATAATAGAATTACTGGTCATGAGCTGGAGTGGATTCGCAATTTCTTGAGAGATAGACGCAAGAAGGTACCAATTAATGGAGCTGGGTCCACCTGGTCAAATGTTCTGTCGGGAGTCCCTCAGGGTAGCATACTGAGACCTGTGCTGCTTGCGATGTAAGCTAACGATCTGCCGGACCAAGTTCATTCCATAATAAGGATGTTCGCTGATGATGCTAAGATCTTCATGGACACATCAGACCCTCAAGCTATGTTAGAATTGCAAGAGGATATTGGGATACTTAAGGAGTGGGCAAGGAAATGGCAACTCTCCTTTAGTGTTTAGAAGTGCACAGTGATGAATCTAGGCAAGAAAAACTCCTGCTACACATATCACAGAGTGGAAAGACCGTCTTGTTAGGAAGACGAAAGGGGGAAAAGGCTTGGGACTATACGTGGATGATCAGCTAATGCTTAGAGACCAAATAGAAATTCAGGTCAACAGAATTTTGGGGCTTATTAGAAGATCGTGCACCTATATAAATAAGGAAACACTCAGCATCTTGCACAAAATTTTGAGTACGGTCTCACCAAAGCCTATCCACGATATGAAAAAGACAAGAAACTAATTGAAGAAGAGCAAAAAGGGCAACACTGATGGTCCAGGGAGTGAAGAGTTGAGCTATGGTAATAGAATGATCCGATCCCTGTCTTATAGAATAGATAAAGTGATAACACTGAGTGGAATAAGTTCGCCTACAATTAGTACAAGTAACTTTTCCCCTTTACAGTGGAACAATATATGGGAAGAAAAGGCCATAATTATAAGATACATAGGATATATACCAAAACAAAAAGTCGCAGACAACATTTCTTCAGCTATAGATGTGTAAATTTATGGAATTCTCTTCCTGGTGAGGTAGTTACTTCACTCACCCTGAACACCAAAAACAACCTGGTGAGACCCTGGCGCCACCACATGTATCGGTTAAGAGATATTAAACACCTCAACTTGTATTACAGTGACTAAAATGAAGTCTGACCACGGGTAAACATCGTATAGGCCTTAGGCCTAATCAACGATAGATGGATAAAGTAAAATAAGGAAATGAGAGAATAGTTAACATTGTGAGTGAACTATTTAGATAATTACTGATGGAAAAGGAGCCACTAAGGGCATATGCGAGAGTTTAGTGTATGGGTGAATAACTAAGATTAAAGCAAATGTAAATATAAAAAAGTAATTCTGAGCTACTGTGAGAGAGAATGAACAAACGACTCAACTGACGATGAAGCGATAAGGTAAGCGAGTGATAACAAGCAACAGAGACATAGCAAGACAGCGAAAGACTAAACAAAAAGTAAATAACTGAATGCAAATGTAGACGAATGATATATATGAATGATATATGAATGAGTGAAAATAGAGGTGCTTGGAAAGCATTACCGTTTTTATGAACAGAAAAAAAAAATAAATGGCTTACTCAGCGACAGTGCTTGTACTCCTACCCGATGTACGATAAAATACATAAAAACTAAACTCTCGCATGCACCAATTCAACTTGATGCATGCACGGATGGCCAAGTTTTCCCTTCTTTCAATGGTCCAATGACAAGCTAAGAATCTTGGCAATTAGTAATTATAATACGCATTGCAATTACTAACCATCGCAAGACCACCTCCAAAGATGATTAAGAAATAGTGAAACTATATTAATTCATGCAGTTCCGAGCAGATGTTATTGTTACGTATTTTTGTACTCCAAGGAAATCTTTTCAAAGATATGTAGTTTTGTTTATGGCGTCCAAGGTATACAGGAATTTTTGCATAGACTTTCATAGACGTTATTAAGGCGTCTATAACAACTCTCAACAACCGATACCCAGGGAGAGAATGTTAAACATTGGTACTAAAATGTTCCAATATATACTGAATATTAAACACTCACATATTGAGAATGAGCATACATATATACCAAACAACTAGGTTTGAAAGAAAAAAAAACTAAAATACTAAATACTATACAACCTTTCTTCATTCCTAAGATAGATAAGATATATTTACTCACAAATGTTATTTATATTTTTTTTAACCAAGAGTACGTCACTAAGAAAAATGCATGTGCGATTCAATATTCGTTCAGAATAAAAATAATCTTTTGTTCTGCCGTACTAAAATTGTGGTTATGGAGTGCAGAGTTTTTCTGTATTTCCAGTACACACATGCACATATACACGTATGCACACATACTTTCAACAAGAAAAACTTATCTATTATTTGGATTCAATGAGAGAGAGAGAGAGAGAGAGAGAGAGAGAGAGAGAGAGAGAGGAGAGAGAGAGAGAGAGAGACTTTTAAATCTGAAGATGGTTATATATCACAAAAACTGAATGTACAAGGATTCTTCCAAATACCTAGAATACTTACATTATCCATTTGTTGAATTTAAAGGGTATTCCACCAAGCATGCAGAGTGGCAATGAAGCAATCACACAGCCAAAGAAATCTGCAATATAAATATCTCTTAAGTAATAATTAATTACAAAATTAATCCATTATCAATTGCATTATTATCTTCCAGTGTGAAAATTTTTGACCAAATAAACTTTTGTTGTCGGATGTATGACAGACAAAATAAAAGTTATCATTTAATATATAATGAATAAAAATGCATTATGTTTCAACCTTTTGTAATGCATGTTTACGGAATGTGAAAAAAAAATCATAAAAGACACCAGTAGCTAGCGACTAACCGAGATCAGCCTAAACCAAACATGTGAAGCAAAACAATGGCCTAGCTTAAAAAAAATAAAATCAGTATGAGCTGCATTGTGAAAGTGAAAATTCTCAGATTAAATATAACAAACACTCGTTTATCTATGAGCTAGTGTAAGTTTATGTACGACTTGGCATATAAATGGCACAAAGACACTCCATTAACTTTTAATGATGATTTGCGAGAACGGATTTAAAACAAGTCGTTAAAACTTATTTATGTGAGAGTCATCGGGTCAAAAGCAAGGATTCCTGCACACATCTCAGAAGGAAATGGCGAATACATATACCATTTTTTTCTAAACTTTTTTTCTTTTATTTTCTCTTTTTTCTATAAATTTTGCAATCCTTCTCTCCTATTATTGCACTTCCTCTACTTCCCACTATTTCATAACATCAGTGAGAAATTAAATTTTTGCTAGTTCCCTTTTTTTCCCTAATTTCCTCCCCTTGGTATTTTTCCCCTTAAGCCACACTGTCAAACGTTATTGATTTCTTTCTTCTGACGTTTTCCTTTTGGTATATTGAGTCACTTCTGAGTAATGAGTTATAACTTTTGCTTTTATGTGAGAGCTAATGGCAATATTCTTGAACACCGCAAGACAACATCCAGATGAGAATAGTACCACAAAAGCACTAGCCTAATTATATTCTAACGTAACAAATAAATTCAAAATTAACCTGAGGAACTTATTTTCTATGGATTTCTCTTAAGTATATGCTAATTTGGGACCTGCTCTCCAAGGGCCAGTGTACATATTAAGTTCTTGAGTAGCAATGATGTACTCATCATAGCTACTTAAGAACTATTATAACAGAGAAAAAAAATAAACTGAATTATAGCGCTAGAGTTCAAATACTCTATACTACTCTGGTTTCAGATTTTGTGGAAGCTTCAAAGTAGAGTTCACCGGCTCAGTTAATTCAGGCGGCAATGCCTTAATGTTCTACCCATTATATACACTAACTTTTGACCAAAATGCTTCTTTATATAATAAAAAAAAAATACTAGATGTGTTATATACAGATCTTTATTAAACTCAGAAAAATATTATGAACATTACCGAAATATGTGCGTGACAAATGGTCTCCCAAAGTCAAAATATGAGTCGAGTTTGGGAGGTTATGAACAAGGAGCTGGACAAGGGCAATACAAAACATCATACTAATACCCAAAAACAAAGAACTAGCTTCCTTTCTTTAAAGAAATAACCTTAAAATATCCAATGTAATACTTACTCTCATCTAGAAACACTAAAAAAATTCATTATACTCCTACTGGGGTGGCCTCTTACCCATCAAAAGTTCATTTTCAGTAACACTAAATCAGAAAACTAGTCAAAAGAGGTATATTTCCAGAGAATTTTAGGTACGAAAAAGCTGTTCAACACAAGGTATACGATCTTAGGAGTAATATACTGAAGTACTTGCCTTCACTAATGTGATTCATGGTTGAAAAAGGTCGTTAAGAATTGGGTAATTTTTATATTCTCATTACTCACAGTAACTCTTAACGTTAACTACCGGTTAAGCCCTAAATTACCGAATTACCCTGTTGAGCTAACTACCCAAGCGACTTACTTATGGCTTGGCGTAGGTGCAGAATACTTAGGTTAGGGGGGGTACTGTATTTGCTATTTGTTCGTTTACTTTTAAGAGGAAATTGTTGGTGCAGTAATTGGTTACATATTGTGTCTTTGACTGTTTGTATATATGTTTATTTACTATTTAAGAGGTACAGTGACGACTAGGAAAGATAATCCACAAAAGAATTGATTTTCTGTGTAAATGATAAGTAATAAATCATAAAGAAATACAATACTAATTTACATCGAAAATTCATGTTATTTTGGTGTAAGTTAAAATTTTTACAGTCAATGCTTCACTTAAGACTACACCTATATGCCCAATCTCATGTGTACTGGAGAACAAAAATATGAAAATCTATAGTTGTTAGAATCTGCAAGCTGGTTTGTGCCGGTTTTCTCTTTAAAATGCTCTCGTAGTATTCTCTTGGTGCTGGTTGGATTAATAACAGGCTCATAACAGTCATAATCAAGGAAACACTACCAGTGTCAAAATCTGGTTTCAATGCATTAAAGGACAATGTAGTTGACTAATAAATATGCCAGAGGAAATATTCTTTTACAATCTATGATCTGTAATATCACCTTAATAAATTTAAAGTCTTTCCCATCCTAACCATACCAAATTTAAGTCACCTGACTAACACCACGTGGAGTAGGTAGCAATTCTATGCTCTTTGCATTCTACATACATGTGCTTGATAGACTTTTATACAAATTATGTTCAGGTGGTTTTATCCTATGAGCCTTTTAAAGTGAATTTCCTCACAATGGATTTAATGCCATGGATACCAGTGGTTCAACTGATGTGAACCACTGCTGATCTATAACTGCATGTTTGCTTATATGTACTGTCATAGTTTGAAGTACGTAACCCTGTCCAAATTATGTTTATGCTCTCTCTCTCTCTCTCTCTCTCTCTCTCTCTCTCTCTCTCTCTCTCTCTCTCTCTCTCTCTCTCTCTCTCTCTCTCTCTCTCTCTCTCTCTCTCTCTCTCTCTCTCTCTGTGCGTGTGTGTGTGTGTGTGTGTGTGTGTGTGTGTGTGTGTGTGTGTGTGTGTGTGTGTGCGAGCTCGTGCGCGCACTGATGCTATTAATCAGCAAAAACCTAACCATCGGGGAAGAATCATTACAATGCAGGTGCCAATTCGTTTAGATGGATATAGTGCTGGCGCCAGCCATATATAATTAATATAGTGCGTACTAGCAAATAGTGGGTCCGTGTTAACCTCAAAGTGCCATGAAGTAGAACACGTATTAATATTAAATTAAAAAATGTGCATTGTTATTTAAAATAAATAAATCGCACCAAGTGCAATGGACCTTACGTATTCTGTGGTAAAGCACACCATCCTGAGACAGATTTAAAATATACTTCCAAAGGTGGAGGAACAGCAGTCGAAATAAGGAAATGGGGAAGAGGGAGCATGGAAGGGAAGGCAAAGAGAATGAGGAGGGAAGGAAGAAGATAGGCAAAAGAGTAAAGGAGGAGGAGAGGGGAGGGAGGGAGGAGGCAGGTAGGAGGAGGAGGGGAAGGGTGAAGGGATAAGCAGGCAAATAGTAGAGAGGGAGGAGGAGGAGGAGGAGGCAGGGAGAAGATAGGCAAAAGAGTAGAGAGGGAGGAGGGAGGAGGGAAGGAAGAAGATAGGCAAAAGAGTAGAGAGGAGGAGGAGGAGGAGAGAAGGGAGAAGATAGGCAAAATAGTAAAGAGGGAGGAGGATGAGGAGGGAAGGGAGAAGATAGGCAAAAGAGTAGAGAGGGAGGAGGAGGAGGAGGAGGGAGGGAAGAAGATAGGCAAAAGAGTAGAGAGGGAGGAGGAGGAGGGAAGGGAGAAGATAGGCAAAATAGTAAAGAGGGAGGAGGATGAGGAGGGAAGGAAGAAGACAGGCAAAAGAGTAGAGAGGGAGGAGGAGGGAAGATAGGCAATAGTGTAGAGAGGGAGGAGGAGGAGGGAAGGAAGAAGATAGGCAAAAGTGTAGAGAGGGAGGAGGAGGAGGAGAAGGAAGAAGATAGGCAAAAGAGTAGAGAAAGAGAAGGAGGAGGAGGAGGAGGAGGGAAGGGAGAAAATAGGAAAAAGAGTAGAGAAGGAGGAGGAGGGAAGGGAGAAGACAGGCAAAAGAGAGAGAGGGAGGAGGAGGAGGGAAGGGAGAAGTAGGCAAAAGAGTAGAGAGGGAGGAGGAGAAGGATGGAAGGGAGAAGACAGGCAAAAGAGAGAAAGGGAGGAGGATGAGGAGGAGGGAAGGGAGAAGTAGGCAAAAGAGTAGAGAGGGAGGAGGAGAAGGAGGGAAGGGGGAAGATAGGCAAAAGAGTAGATAGGGAGGAGGAGGAGGAGGAGGGAAGGGAGAAGATAGGCAAAGAGCAGAGAGGGAGGAGGAGGACGAGGAGGAGGAGGAGGGAAGGGAGAAGATAGGCAAAAGAGCAGAGAGGGAGAAGGAGGAGGAAGAGGAGAGACATTAAAGAAATGGCAAGTGTCCATTATGACACGATGGATTGCGTCCTCAACCCAGCATTAAATTGATTGAAAATTCGAGCAACAACGATAAAATAAAAGTGAAACCACCCACGAGGATGACTTTTAAAAATATGGATTGGAAATAATACTATGGAAGAACGACCATAATTTTTTCGCCTGAGCGATATTTGAGGTCGTACAATTTTTAGCATAAACCAATATTTTGGCAGAGAAAATTGATTTGCAGTCCCACAACACCTCAAGGTGATACTGAACTCGGTCGCTTAAAATGGACAATTTTGCAAATCTCTTTTTCTTCGTGGCTGAACCATGTTGCTCTCAACAGGAAAGGGGAAAAACCTCAATTCTAGTTTTATGTATTTCCAAATTGTTATTTGGATGTCAGGGCGTGATTGAAAATATAGGCAAAGACGGAATTATTTCATGGTATAAATTCTTAAAGTGACTTTTCTCAAATGTTTGCCGTGGGAAGTATACAGTACATGTATCCAGGGCTATTTAGTTCTCGTTTATGATTTGCTCAGTCTAAAAATTCCTTTTATTTCATCGTCAGGTTATGTAAACAAGCAGCTAGTCTCTTCATTCTTTTGCCCGTTATCAATATGCATTAGCCATCTTACATGCTTTTGGCGCTGTCCATTAGGACGAGGGAGGGGGGCTAGAACACGTCCTCCTTGTTTCCCTGCGTGTCGTAAGAGTCGAGTAAATGGGGCGGTGCGAGCGGACTGAGAATCACTTCCTTTGTATTTTCTCTTCCCAAAGAGTCTTGAGCATTTTGCCTTGACTCAGCTACTCCCCTTATAAGAGGAATAATGGTCCATGTATAGATAGATAGATCTTACTTGCCAATTCCAAGGGGACCTCTGGCCGCTGTGAGTGCAACGTATCATTGGAAGTTTCATAAACAAAGTTAATATGTTCCAACCTCACGTATTACGGTGAGGAAATGCACAGAAATGACGATTCAGAAAGAGGATATGTAACTATAAGGAACAGACCAAAAGGAAATGATACAGTAAGTCCAGTGATATAATGGTTCACAGCGCTCTTTATTGTGGTACTCCGGGTTCGGGTTTTACCAGAATGTAACTTTGAGATCTCATGATTCAAAATTGGCAGTGCTCAAGAAACACAGGTTGTCCTCCAGAAATCATGGTATGATATTTACAGCCTAGCATAACGTGAATATGAAAGTTTACAGATCATAGGCAGTCACCTCATAGACTTGCTTTTACAATAATTTCATCCTTCAAAAAGCAGATCTATCGTCATCTCAGGGCCTAGTCCTCTATATATCATGGTCCTCTGTACTTTTGTTTTTTTCTGTCTGTCGTTTACCTTTGTGTGACATTACCTCATCTCTGCCTTGTCCTTAACCTAACCTTTTTATTTTCCTTCGTCATGGAATTTTCTCGTGCCCGAGCCATTATTGATGAGGGCAGTTTCTGCCTGTCCCCGGTGTCACACTCATAAAAAAAATGCTTAAATAGTTGTGATTAAACTATTCAAATATTTTTTTTATATTTAACCGGTTGCAGGAAAAATATTATTGATAACTGAAATATTCTCCGTTACGTAAGATACAAAACAAGGCAATGCATTTTTAAACTTGAATAGGACTGTCCAGGACAGTTCGATGTTAGGTCTTCCATCAGTTACGGTTCATTTTTTATGCCTACACACCTGAATATTTTTGGAGATTCATTACACATTTATTATCCTTTCACTTCTGACAAGTCATTACACTCTCCATCTCTGTTACTTTTTACTTAATGTATTCTCGTGCCCAGGCTCGGTGGGGGCGGTTTTATTTTATTTTATTTTTTGGCCCGTCCTGGTGTCACAATCAAAAAAAAAATTGAAAAGAAAATTTTAAATGTGGATGAAAAAACTCCTTTTCTCATTTCTTAATGAAAAAACAAAACAAAATGCAAGCACACAAAAAAAGGAACATTTTAATGTCACTAGAAAGCTATACATTTTATGCTGTATATAGAATTTGTACTCAATGGATTGAGTAGGAGACTATCTCTTGGGGATAAAATCTGAAATATTCAAGAAATATGCTTTAAAATCCCTTATTTATAGCTGTACGGATATACTATAATTGCGTAAGCTATATAATGTAGCAATGTCAGTTATTTAAACTACTTTAGGATCTTGTACCCATAAAGGCTCATAGCTTAGTAGACCTAGAGCCTTACCTAGCTAGCTAAAAGGTAAATACCGAAAAGAATCTTCTTCGTCGTCTACATCTTTTCCCACTTTTATGTGGGGTCGACCATACCTCATTACCCAACAAACCTTTAGACCTCAGAGTATGAAGTTGTGTCCCTTCGTAAATCAAGAAATACAAAGAAACTAATACTCTCTTTATCGAGGCTAAATGTGACGTTTCAAAAGTATGAAGTAATAAGCGGAGAATACAATTTTCAAGGAAGATGTATGTAAGTGATGAAAAAGCGACCACTAAGCATACATTAAAGAAGAACTGACAATTACTGACAGAGGTTTGCAATCAGCAGGTAAGCTGCTCATGTTCAATTATTGCGGCTTCATGTCTTTTCCGTCTTTCAATCACATAAAACCCGTCATTGTGAAAATATCGTGCCTGGAAGAGTTCAAGGATGGTCTGCCATAACGAAGGATCAGTATTCGAGTCTACCTTGTCCCATGGCGAAAAAATAATCCTTCTCTTATTTAAGTCGTGGATGTGAAAGGTCTGTGATAGTATCTGAATATATGGAATACGCCAAAAGAACTGGCAGGCCTCTGTTGTAAAACTGCACCATGAGATTAGGAATGATATTAGCCACATAAATGCCTCTAGCTCTTAGCATTTATAAACAAAATTTCTGAAGATCACACATGAAAATCAAATATATGATAATACTTCCCAACCAAATGAATTCTCCCAATATTTGCAAAGATCTGTAGACTTAAATTCATCAAGAGTAGCTTCGATATCTCTGATAATACTATCTTTAACTAAGCTGTTCTATTTCATGCCATCAGATGTTAAGTATGGATTAGTGGTATAAATACAATGCTTAAGTTACTCTAGATGAACGAATAGCTTGTCTTTGGATCAGGAGCTGTAAAAATGAGATTGCTATATGTAAAGCTATATTTATATCTAATAATGAAAAATATACCTAGTAAGATGTTGCTCATAGAATATATATAGTGTTTTTAAGTAAATACACTTTAGAAGCTTAGGAGTATTAAAAACAGAACCAATAAGTAGATAAATGTTAATTAACAAGTTATTTGCATATATAAAACAAATAATACTAATACTAATAATACTAATACTACTACTACTACTACTACTACTACTACTACTACTAATAATAATAATAATAATAATAATAATAATAATAATAATAATAATAATAATATTATCTACATCATCATCATTATTAGTATTATTAGTATTATGCAGCAGAAACAGCAGCAGCAGCAGCACAAGCAGCAGCATCGTAAGAAACAAGAACTACCAAAGCACCGGCGGGATTTAAATTGCTGCAATTCTTTTTTAATTGCAAATCTAGATTTAGTTCTAAGACCACATTCAAGAATAACAAAGCATAATACTGAGCTACAAAATAACACATGAATGTCATGTAACTTTACATTGATACAGTGAAATGTACAATGATTAAAAAAAATGAAAATACTTGACCAGCAAATATAATCTCGTAATTGTAGAGCGAGAAGAAAATCCATTAGCCATTAAAAGTTATTTATATGTTAAATTAATGTCATCACTGATCGTTAGAAAAATGGCTCTTACAGCGTTTCCTGTACCGGGGGAGGAAGGTGTGTGTGTGTGTGTGTGTAAGTTCATTAATGACGACAAAAATAATGATGATTGGACACCCATCGGACTTTCCACCTCTCGACGTGAGCTTAAAAAGATATATGCAGTGTACATGAAATGCAACGACTCTGCCGCGATTCATAAATACCCTCATTATTTCACTTCGTATCAATCTACCTGTCTGCATGCATGTCGGTCTGTCTGACTGTTTGTATGTACGTCGGTCTGTCTGACTGTCTGTTCGTCCGTCTGCCTGTCCGTCCGTCTGCCTGACAGTCCGTCTGCTTGTATGTCCGTCCGCCCGTCTGTACGTCCGTAGTCTGCCGGTATGCCCGACCGTCCGTCTGCTTGTATGTCAGTCCGCCCGTCTGTACGTCCGTAGTCTCCCGGTATGCCCGACCGTCCGTCTGTCTGTATGTCCGTCTGTCTGTATGTCCGTCAGTCTATATGTCCATCCGTCTGCCTATATGTCCGTCCGTCTGTCTATATATCCGTCCGTCCGTCTGTCTGTATGTCCTTCCGTCAGTCTGTCTGTATGTCCTTCCGTCAGTCTGTCTGTGTGTCTGTTCGTCCGTCTGTTTGTTATATCTGTCTCTGTATCTATATCTCTATCTGTCAATCAATCAATCAAACCTATCTACGCCTTAGTCTACATTCGTCTGTGCTTGTCTGTTTATCACTGTTTTACTTTGTCTAATCCCCATGAGGGAGGGGGTAACAATACTTCCTCTGTGTTCCCCTGCGTGTCGTAAAAGTCGACTAAATGGGGCGGAGCGAAGGAACTGGGAATCTCCTCCTCTGTACTTACTTGCCACCAAAAGTCAAAGTATTTTCCTTGACTCAGCCAACCCCCATTATAAGATATATATATATATATATATATATATATATATATATATATATATATATATATATATATATATATATATATATATATATATATATATATATATATATATATATATATATATATATATATATATATATATATATATATATATATATATATATATATATATATATATATATATATATATATAATATATATATATATATATATATATATATATATATATATATATATATATATATATATATATATATATATATATATATATATATATATATATATATATATATATATATATATATATATATATATATATATATATATAATATATATATATATATATATATATATATATATATATATATATATATATATATATATATATATATATAATATATATATATAATATATATATATATATATATATATATATATAATATATATATATATATATATATATATATATATATATATATATATATATATATATATATATATGCGTTGATCTATTCGTCTGTTTATCCATAGGTTGTCTGTATATTAGTATACACAATTAGGACATACAGTATTAACTAGCTTTTTCTAGCAGTCTATACATATATCTGTATATTACTCTACGTGTTTTAAACTTGGTATTTTTAACAGTGAAAACCCGTTTTAAATTTCAACACATCTATTTCGAAAAAAAAAAAAGTGGCTTGTCTTTAAAATCCTCAATTTGTCATCAACGTTTTACACTTTTTATATGAAGAGAACTGACGGATGGGAATTTTCCCTTAAATAAACAAAACAACAAAACAAACAACCTTTATTTCCATTATACAATGGGTATTCATCAGCCGGGGCAAACCCCAACCCCCCACTGTGGTGCTCAACCACATCAGTAACCTGCCAGTAAACAGCTTAAACTCTCGGTCTTGGACGGGAACCGATCTCTCGACCTCGTGAATGCGAAGCCAGCGAGTTACCACTGTACTAGCCATGACCTTGCATAGCTACTGTTCCATCATTTACTCCACACATCTTCATATGTGTACTCATGGAGTCTTTCAAGTTGACAGGTAGTGCCACACTTATCCCTATTTAACCAATATCATTTTGGTTTTCACCATGGAGTTAAACAAAAATGTGTCTACGTCTATAAAATATTTGCAATCAAATGAATATTGTCGTCATAACTAATTTTGCTACTCGAGCTCTTATATAATAGGTCCACGAAACTTTTATAGCAGTATGAGTGATGGATATATAAACACGTCAGCATCAAGTAAACAAAAGTTTTTCACTTGAAAAAGCTAATGGAAGGAAGTGGAATCTCCAGATCTATGTTTTAATCATGAAACAATCATCTGAAACCTTACATCGTACCTAATAGATAAAGGACTGATTTAAGATATGAACAGTTAATATAATACACAGTAGAGGTGCTTCAGACCTCTGATGCTAAAAATTATAGGAATATCAGTGAAATCCATAAATTTATAAAAATTTACGTAAAAAGACTGACGGGACCAATGCTTGCTCAATCTGTCTAGCTAATTTTGTGCAGATTTCTTTGTCTACTTTAATAGCTTAGTCGGTATGATGGATGGATTTTTTAGCCTGCAACGGGAGGCCCAGTCCCCTGAAGGTCTAAAAAGTGCGATTATACATATATATATATATATATATATATATATATATATATATATATATATATATATATATATATATATATATATATATATATATATATATATATATATATATATATATATATATATATATATATATATATAATATATATATATATATATTTTTTTTTTTTTTTTTTTTTTTTTTTTGGCCGCAATCCCACTGATAAGGTGGGTGCCCGAGTCAAAGCACACACATTTACAAGAAGCTAATGTACTTCAATCACTCCTCTTTACCCCTTGGGGAAAAGGCTGCCTCAATATCTTACCACCACCATCCTGTTTGGGCCATCCAGTAGGTAAGATATCAACACTAATAAAATAAGAAAACAATGACGACAACAACAACAAGGGGGGGAGAACATTAGGGTGACGTAATATATGATGTCATTGAGGACTTTGGCATAATCAAATCCACATGACCAGATAACTGATATTTTGAAAATTAAGCTGAGGTTTGCTCAAGCTTACAGCTTAAGCAAATTTTGTACTAAAGACCACAAAAAACTCACTGAAAATCGTTTGGGGTAAAAATCATCCACCTGTGACGTCAGTTTGTCCGTCTGTTATCGTTAAATGTCACTGGTTCTTCACCTCAAGGTAAATCTTAAGTCCCAAAACTCACCCTCTGTTCCAGATTCATCCAATCAGAATACACTGTTTGACCGACGCAAAAGATAATATCAGTATTGATTGGCTGAGAGCATTGGTGTTATTTGAAAACATGGACTAGCGGGTGAAAAACGAGATGGTTGCATGATCCAGATTGAATTTCGCTTATGGGTAGGAATGTTATCCTTGGCAGCCTAAAATTGCAGTCCTTATCAGTCTGGGAAAGTGGCTGAGGAGAGTCTACTAACAGGCTGACTGAAGGGTGACTGGTGGCTGAAATCAGATTTTCAGTCGCACTTTCACTTCCAAGAATGCAAACGGCGGATTATTCCCGAAAAAGATACTGTCAATCCAGAATATAATAACAGTGACTCACTTGCCATAAGTGGACACCTTGATTCTACGCATGAGCGCATACAGTGGGAGGAGCTGGGAGGCAGACAAGGCAGAGGAAGAGAAAAATAAATGGCAGAAAAACAAAACTAGAAAAAAGTGGGAGGAGGTATGTAGAACATTGGAAAAGGGAGAACATTTTGTTGCAAACAGGAAGAGAAGCGGAGCCATAAATGGACACTGAATACAAAGGCTAGAGAAAAGTAGGAAGATATAGTTAGAGGGGAAATGAAAAGATAGTCCAAAAGGGAAAGATGAAGGAAGGAGGAGGGAGAGACATGGAGGAGGCAGGAAGCCACATGGAATGGTAATATCTGTACATAAATATTGTTTTTAAAAGTATCGCATTCAAGCAATTCTCATATATAACAACATTAGAAATCGGGGAGAGTGTAGATAGTAGCCTATTCTTCAACAAAAGGAAACTAACTTTTGTAATTTGCTACTACTATTAACACCACCATCACTAACACTAACAATTATAATAATAATTAATAGAAAGGGTCTTTTTAAATTACTTTTTCATATGTTACTCAAAAGATTATCCTTAATAAGCAAATAATTTTTCACATTTGTTAAGAAGTAAAAAATTATCCTTCGTTCTAAGGCTTAGTGGGTACAAAAGTCCATCCGTCCATATACCAAAGCAATATTCCCCCTTATAAGGGGGTTGGCTGAGTCAAAGTAAATACTTTGACTTTTTGTGGGAATTAAATACAGAGGAGGGGATTTCCAGTCCCCTCGCTCCGCCCCATATAGTCGACATTTACGGCACACAGGGGAACACAGAGGAATTATTCTTACCCCCTCCCTTAATAGAGAACCAGAGTTCGAACCCTTCTCATTAAAAAAGTCAATCTAAATACATTACCTGACAAAATAATGAAGACACATGCTAATAATCAGGCCATCGTATGGTCTACACAAAACAACAGCTGACAGTCCTCGAATTTATCCTTTCGGCCAACTATTCGCCCATTAATGAAAATAAGCATTCGCATATTTATCCAATGACAATTGTGATACCCACTGCCTAATTTTCTCAGCCCAAGAGGAGACCCTCCCTACCAACAAGACTTGATCCATCTGCACATCGAGGAGTAAAGAGCTGCCTTGGATGACTTTTGGACATATTTGGAGGCTAAATCATCTGCGCTATTTTAGCCAATCCTCACTGTCACTTCTAAGCATCTTCAGGTGTGACTGTCTACATTTCAAATACAGATTACCCTGCCTTCTATCACGTCTATAGCTATAAGGCTTACGAAAGGATCATCATTATCATCATCATTACTATCATTAGTGTGTGTGCTCTACCGGGACTTATATAATGCAGCTTAATGTCTATGGAAATAATATTTAATGACACCCAATTTGTGTCAATCATGATCATCAGGGAATGATGCTTAGCTTAGCTAAGGTTAGGGATTGACAGACTACAGATAGTGAGGCAGACCTCAGGTTACAGTGTTACCATTATTATTATTAGTTACTGTTATTATTATTATTATTATTATTATTATTATTATTATTATTAGTTATTATCATTTTGTTATTTTTCTATTGTTATAATTGTTATTGTTATTATTGTTGTTGTTATATTTTGTTATTATTGTTGTTATTATTGTTGCTATTATTATTATTATTATTATTATTATTATTATTATTATTATTATTATTATTATTATTATTATTATTGATAGTTTAAGGTGAATTAATAGTAGTAACAGAAGCAATAGCAGTAGTTTCAGCAGGAGCATAATACTATTGATTTATGATCAAACTTGCTATAACGATTGAACGGGGTTGAAAAGATGAGACTATTTCCCCATCATATTAATAAGAATCCTGTAGCCACGTAAAAAAACTTCATGATCTTAGCAACATGTAATCATTAATCGCCAACATATAGGTTTTGATCCCGTATTGAAACCTTAGGACACCATTTTGTATAAAAATAATTTACTCAATTTTTCAGCTTTCTAAAATGAAATAAACAAATTCAGAATTTCCTTTATGTTCAAGGCCAAAAAAGATAGTAATGATAATTTTTTTCTCTTTTTATGAGTGTGACACTCGCCAACTCATCAGAGCGGCGATGGAAGTATAAGCAATAGAAAAGCCAAAGGGAAGATGCCTTACGGTGAAGAGAGAGAGAATCCAGGTTAGAGGTAAGAGAAGGATCATTAATGAGTCTGACTGCCTTAGAGTTAACCCTATCAAGAAGATAAGTAAAGGAAGAGGCACCCCAGATGTGTGAGCAGTATTCTAAGCAGGGGCGGATAAGACCTTTGTAAATTTTAAGTAACTGCAATGAGGAAAAGTAATGACGAAAACAAACCAAACCCCCAATTTTTTGGATGAAGATTTAGAAATTTGGATTATGTGATTCCTCCAAGACAAGTTAGAGGCTATATGGATTCCTAATATATTGATAGAGTTAAGAGGGTAAATTTCGTTAGTTTCGAAGACAACAGGGTTATCAAGAGGAGAAGAAGATAAAGAGATAGCCAGAAACTGTGTCTTGGAGGCATTGCATTCAACTAAATTTTGAGTGCTCCACTCAGATACTCTCTGAAAATCGGAGTTAAGAGTAGAAGAAAGAGTGTTACGAGATTGATTACGAGTAACAGATGAAGGTTGTGAAGAAAAGGCAGAGTTAAAGTGAAGGGTAGAATCATCAGCAAAGGCATGAAGAAGAGAGGAAGATGGGGATTGTAGAAGATCATTGATGAAGAGAAGGAACAGAGTAGGTGAAAGAACAGAGCCCTGTGGAACAGCACTGGTAACAGAGAAAGGGATAGATATCGCGCCATCAACAACTACAGATATAGAACAGTCAGTAAGAAAACTGGAAATCAGAGAACAGAAAGAAGGGGTAAAGCCATAGGCAGGGAGTTTGGCCAACAGAGCCTTGTGCCAGACTCTGTCAAAAGCCTTAGAGATATCAAGGGTGACGACAAAGGATTCCCCATAGTTCCTCAGAGAAGATGACCATACATGAGTAAGATAGGACAGGAGATCACCAATGGATCTTGCCTTGCGGAAGCCGTACTGGTGATCGGAGATAAGTGAGTTAGATTCAAGGCATTTCAAGAAGTGAGAATTGAGCAAAGTTTCGAAAACTTTAGCAATAGAGGAGGTTAGAGCAATAGGTCGGTAGTTAGCAGGAATAGAGTGGTCACCCTTCTTAGGAACAGGTTGAACTAGAGCATGCTTCCAAGATGAAGGATAGATACTGGTTGACAGAATGAGGCGAAAAAGACGGCAAAGCACGGGAGCCAGTTCATCTGCAAACTCCTTAAGGAACCTTGCAAGGATACCATCAAGACCAGATGCCTTGTTCATCTTTAGCGAGCAAAGAACCTTATGAACTTTGCGTGAAGAAAGGATAAGGGAGGGCATAGGGTTAGAGAGGGGTAAAGACTTAGGAACAGGTGAGCTGGAATCGTTGATAGAAGAGTTGGCAGAAAAATGAGAGCCAAAGAGAGTGGCTTTGTCAGTGGGAGAGCAAGCTATAGAACCATCAGAACGAATGAGAGGGGGAAGGCTTGAGTTACAGAAGTTTTTGGAGAGGTTTTTGGCTAAGGACCAGAAGCATATGTCAGAGGGAGAGGAGGTAAGGTCATCAACTTTCCTTCTTATAAAGGAAGCCTTAGACCTTCGAATCTGAGCAGTACAGTGATTCCTAGCTATAATAAAAGCAGAGCGAGTTAAATTGGAAGGAGAGGCTTGGTAAGATCGGTGAGCCTGATTCCTAGCCTGGATAGCCATGGAACAGGCACGGTCAAACCAAGGTTTAGGGGGAGAGAAAGTTTTTGTAGAAGAGGGGATGTACGCCTCCATTCCCGCAGTCATGATCTCGGCAACTTTTAGAGCTACCTGATCAGGGTTGCGGGACCGAAAGCAGTAGTCTTCCCATGGGAAGTCAAAGAGAAAGTTACGCAAATTTTCATGTTGGGTGCGCTCGAAGTGCCAAAGGCAGCGCTGAGTAGGAGGGATTGGTGGTGGGGGGCGAAATTGGAAGAGACTGAGATCATAGAGTGGTCAGATTTACCAAGAGGGGAAAGCACAGAATAAGAGTAGTCTGAAGGGTTAGAAGTAAAAAGTAGGTCAAGAGTGTTTGCAGCATTTTCGTGACGATCAGGAACGCGAGTAGGATGTTTGATAATTTGCTCCAGATCGTGAGTAATAGAGAAAGCAAGGGCCTCGCTTCCTCCCACATCAGTATGAGAAGAATGAAGCCACTCACTGTGGTGTACAGTGAAGTCTCCAATGTAGAGAACTTCAGCATGTGGGTGAGAAGATAGCAAGGACTCATGGCACGAGGACAGATATTCAAAGAAAGACACAAACTCGGTGGAGTTTGGAGAACAGTAGCAGAAGCAAAGGAAGATAGTGGTAGTGGAGAGATAGACTTTTAGCCAGAGAACATCAAAGTCAGGAGATTCAAGGTCCATGAGCCTCGCAGTAGGAATGTTAGTGTTGCAGTATGCACAGACCCCACCTTTGGAACGAAAACGAGTGTACAGATTATAGTGGTTTCATAAAAAAAAAAATACAGATTATAGTGGTTTCATAAAAAAAAAAAAAAAAAAAAAAAAAGCAAAGTAGAAAGTCGAACACCCCAAATATATCTGTCAATTTAGATACTTTCTCCATCTGAATTTAAAAAAAAAAATTATTCCAAAATTACATATCCTGTTCAATATAATTCTTCTCAATAAAACGTCCATCAATGTCAGGTAAGCCTGGTTTTCCGCACTGGGAAAGAGATGAAAGAAAGAATTCAAATAAACCTCAATGTATAAAGCACTGATCACCATATCATCTCATAAACCAAACCCTTACTTTTAGTGATTACCTACACCACCAACAGTCTATCTTAAAAGTCATTCCACACCAATAATGGTCAGTCTGAGTCGATTCGTACCGCACGTGATGTATCATCAAGAGGGCCAAATAAACTTCTTTAGCAACGGTTGAAACCACAATTTTTGCGAACCCAAAACTAGTTTTCTCAAGAGCCAATGTCGGTGAAACTCGTAAATTACTCCTTGTACGAGGCTAACTGACTTGCCAGATTCCAAGCAACCATTTAGTTCGAAATATCCAAGTTCATCAAGTGTAGTCTTATCAGTCAGTTCAAAATATTACCAACCCTAAGGCCCGATTTCTTAAACAGTGTAAACTTAGGATACCATATCGTTAGTTAGCTAGACACAAACAAATGGATTTCATAAACGCATCTGACGCGGTTCTGTGTATGGCTAGGATTCCGTACGGGATCCTAGCCATACACAGAACCGCGTCAGATGCGTTTATGAAATCCATTTGTGTGTGTCTAGCTAACTAACAATATGGTATCCTAGGTTTACACTGTTTAAGAAATCGGGCCTAAATAAGTTATTAAAAAATTAATCATAAACCCTTCGAGTGACACGTGAACTGTATATACATTTTTGTTTGTGCTTATGTCACCGACACAAATTTCTACAAATGTTTAACTGTCAAGTGGGACAACCGCCACACGGAGGAAATTAATTATGAATGGTACAAAAATGATCCACTAAATACAGAAGTCTGATAAGCTATTTCATATTATGATGTCTTATGCTTTTAATTAAGCTGTATGTATATCTACAAGCACTGACATACGTATTTACTTGATAAACATACATCTTACCATATAGGTTTTAAAACAAATTTGTCTCTGAATACATTTAACTATCAGTCATACTCATAATTGGAAAAGAGAGAGAGAGAGAGAGAGAGAGAGAGAGAGAGAGAGAGAGAGAGAGAGAGAGAGAGAGAGAGAGAGAGAGAGAGGAGGAGCTAAGAGTCTTTTCTCAAGAATATGAATGTACAATATTTGTATAATCTGACGATTTTCTTATCATTAATTGTCTATAGGACACAGTAAGTACAGAATTCACTTATTTCAACAATAAAATACATAGATATTGAAAACTACACGCTCATACTTTATCACTCTCGCTAGTGGTTTAAACTCAAGAATGACCTTTGTTTTTCAAGAACCAAAAGACGTTCTCCGGATGAAATTATTCTTCTTTTATTAAACTGAATCATTTATTTCACACTTTGACCAAGGATTATAAGAATTATATACATAATAAATGCATAAAAATAGAGAAATATATATATATATATATATATATATATATATATATATATATATATATATATATATATATATATATATATATATATATATATATATATATAACACTGATGTCTGTCTACTTAATGGTCACTGAATACATAATTCTCTCCATTAAATATTCAAATCCAGACTTAAGAAGTTTTATTGCCCCACATAGTGCGACATTAAATAAATGCAAAATTGGTTTAGGAACCTGAGCACGTCAGAAACTAAATATTTCCCACATGAGTTAGAAAAAGAAATCCCATTATTAATCACCTTTATCACTAGATACCATAAGGCTCAAATCCAGACTGAAGTGTTCATCTTTTGCATGATTCTGCTTTTGTGGTGATTTTCAAATCTTATGGATAAGTGCAAAAGGAATGTTGCCTCTGAAGCCGGGTTCAAAGACATATGTAATGACGATTACCTGATCAATAACTGAGTAAAGGGCGGTTTACACGGTCAAACGGTTCGTCGAACGCGGTTCGACAGACAAGTGTTTGAAGTGATGTTCGAACGTGTGAACGGGGCATTTGGTTGTCGAACACGATTGCAGAACGTGTTCGACAACCAAATACCCCGTTCACAGGCTCGAACATCACTTCAAACACTTGTCTGTCGAACCGCGTTCGACGAACCGTTTGACCGTGTAAACTCCCCTAAGACTTCAAATACCTATGGGTATATTGTACTTTACATCATCACTGAAACGATGTTTTTTGAAACATCGATGCCGTATAGCATTTCAATATTGATGTTACCAACACCAAGCAACATACCTAATTAAAAAAAAAAACATTTTACAAAGATGAATTTAAATTTTCAGCAGAATACAAAATAAACCCGGCTTCAAAAGTAACATTTCCTCTCGCATTACGTAATAGATGTAAAAATCAGCATAATAAGAGAATCACTCAAATGATGAC
>JAXCGZ010017232.1:0-7500 GCA_037179515.1 Halocaridina rubra | reverse complement strand
GCCAGTTTCCAAACAGGCTTTCAGGTATCCTCAGGGCGATTAGAGACGTATCCTCAACATCTCAAAATTCAAGATCTTCAAATCACAGAGCTTGCAAGTGAGCTTGGTTTTCAATTTCTGAGGTAGTGTGAAGGCTCCCCATCATCATAATAATAATAATAATGATAAACCTTTATTTCCATTATACAATGGGTATTCGTCAGCCGGGGCAAGCCCCAACCCCCCACTATGGTGACCAACCACAGCAGTAACCTGCCAGTAAACAGCTTAAACTCTCGGGCTTGGACGGGAACCGATCTCTCGACCTCGTGAATGCGAAGCCAGCGAGTTACCACTGTACTAGCCAAGTTACTGGCCACTCAGAACTTCTAGGAATAATCTGCAAAAAGAATTATTCTTGTGGCCCAGAGCGAATCTTCAGATTTAAGTCCAATATTGTCTATTCAATGTTTATACCAACTATTATAAATCAGCAGCATAGTGTAGACTTTTGATTAATCTTTAATTATTTTTATATTATGAAGTTTGCGGCTTCGAATTAATTAAAATTTAAAATCAAATTGTTCAGAATTGCAGCTCTGGAAAATAAACATGTTCAAATCGAGTCAGAGTAAAATGACTCTCACTGGACTAAGGTATGATAGTATTACAGTATGTGTCAGAACAATGTCCACTGCAATACATACTCGTATAATGAACCATTACTATGATAATTGTAATGCTTGCACTCAATGCCTCATGTGTCATACATTTTACCTGCCAAGAAAAGAACCAATACAGATCATTTTCTCTTTTCCTGAGAGGACAAACCTTACCTCCAAATCAAAGTTGATATGAAACCCCTTTATTCCCATTTGTATTTTGTGATACTCTTCAACCTGCTACAAAGAAATATTAGATATAAACTAAGGCTCTGTTGAAATGAACATTTCCTTCTCTACAATACATACAGCATGTAAGGAGGTAATTGTACGAATATATTTATATACTGCTTCTGTATAATAGTGAAATAACTTAAGTGCTTTAGTGTAGACATTTTCTTGTAGAAGTGCACTCAGGGTAACGATTACATCTGCCAAAACAAGTCTTTCGCAAGAAGGCAACCGTCTTAGCCCTTGGTAGAAAAAGGAGTCCTTGACGTAAAACCGGAACATTTTCTTGTAGAAGTCGTTAAAAATGGTTATTAGAAATATAATGATACAAAATAACTTTTAGGCCTGATGAAGGTTTCCAATACCAGGGCTCCAGGGAATGCAAGAACCATCAATTAATAGTTTTCTTTTCTTTATATCAAGTAAAAGTCTATACATTGTTGTTGACTACATTTAATATTAAGAGAACCTATTTCAAAATGTGTTCCTAAAACTTACTCTACTTAAAATACGCGCATTACACTCTCCTAAGCTAACTACATTATCACCAAAAACACATCTGTGTATCAAAACCATTGAATTTGTCTCATATGAATCCATTTTTCCAAAGGAAAATGAGAGCCCGACGCCTGGTTTCCCATTTATAATATCCTTTTCATCTATTTTCCTAATGATCATTTTCTACTCATTCGCGAACATGTAAAAGCAGTTCATTATTTCCATTTCCAACTTTATAATTTCCTGTACAAACCAGACGACGTCAATTTCTCAATCCATGTGATGGAAAGCAATAACGAGCCGTCGAAAAGATAAGACTTCGAAATGAACAAACACCCCTTTAATTATAACAAATGAATTCTCTCCAACCACACCGTAAGAATAGGTTAATATGAGTAATGCTGAATAATAGTGAGTAAATCACTTAAACGGCCGACTCTAACGTAACTTACGATGGGTCAGCTGCAATGCCATTGGCTCTCGACTAGCCACTAATAACACAGAGTACTGAGTTATAACTAAGTAATAACGACCGAATAAGCCCCATTGGGTCGTTTAAAACGGGAGTCCGGGTCCTTAATGAGGGAGACAGGAAGGATTGCTTGTTTATCACGATTCGCGTCTGAAAGAAGAAAATGTTGCATTATGGTGTGCGTATATTAAGGCAAACCATGGTTCAACAACGTCCTAATGACTGACTGTGCCTGGGCCTCGCATTTCCTATGGCTGAATAGCCATCACAGACATTGGTCTCTCTTTAAATATGTCCTCAGTTGCTAACATTTGCTTGGGAAATGTAGAAGAGGGTATGGAGGTAGATCATTCTCTCTTTAGAACTGCTGTAAAATCATAATATCCCCCCTGTCATCGTTTTAATTATCAAACTTCTCGAGAAATTTGTAGTAGGCAAAGTATAACTTATCACGAACCGTCATGCAAAAATGGTTATTCTAGACATCACACGTAGACAAGAAATGCCAAGCAGAAAAAATTTAATTCTACTACTACTACTACTACTACTACTAGACAATAATAATAATAATAATAATAATAATAATAATAATAATAATAATAATAATAATAATAATAATAATAATATGGGATTCGGTTTTACGTCACGAACTCCCTTTTCTACTAAGGGCTAGGACGGTTGCCTTCTTGTGAAGGACTTGTTTTGACAGATGTAATCGTTACTCTGAGTGTATGCCCTTACTAATAATAATAATAATAATAATAATAATAATAATAATAATAATAATAATAATAATAATAATAATAATAATAAATAATAATAATAATAAAGCTACCTAAAAGTTACGGATTAACAATCTAATTTGAGTATCGTTATATTACGCATAACTAGTTAGTGTTGCCATAAGTATTGTTTTCGATAAAAAAAAAAAAGTCCGTAAGGCATATTCGGACACATCTGCATCAGGCTGTGAATAAGAGTTACCATGAGAACATTATTTTTTGGTCTGTTATTTGCTCTGCTATAATAAGAGTCTAAGGACTACAAAGGATAGAAGAGGCAGAGGAGGTGGATCAGTGGTGGAAAAGGAACAGTGAAGTGATCAGGAGTACGGCAGAGGAAATCCTCGGAAAGTCATCTGGAAAGAAGCCGAGAAACGGAAAAGAGTCTTGGTGGTGGTCCTCAAATTGCAAAGAGAAGATAGAAAAGAAGAAAGAGATGAAGAAAGCTTACGACAAGGAAAGAACAGAGGAGCGTAAAGCTATGTTGAAAGATGCAAATAAGGAGGCGAAGAGGGCTGTAGCACAGGCGCGTGCAGCAGCACTGCAGGATATGTATGAGAACCTTGAAACAAAGGAGGGACAGAAGAGAATCTATAAGTTAGCAAAAGAAAGGAACAGATCGACAAAGGACCTAACATCAATAAAGCAAATCAAGGATAAGAACGGAAGAGTGCTTACTGACCCCGACATGATTAAAATACGGTGGAGGGACCACTACGAAGAACTTCTAAATCAGGAAAATCCAAGAATACGAAGAGGTGAAGGAGTGGGAATGGAGGGAGAGGTAGACCCTGTGAGTGAGGCGGAAGTCAGAGAAGCGTTGAAGAAGATGAAAAATGGAAAGTCAGTAGGGCCAGACCAGATTCCTGCAGAGGTATGGAAGAGTTTGGGCGAAGAAGGGATACGGGTGCTGACAAAGTTCCTGAACATGGTGATGAAGGAAGAGACTATCCCGAACGAGTGGAGAGATAGTATAATGGTACCGATTTTCAAAGAAAAGGGAGACATCCAGAGTTGCAACAACTATAGAGGAATTAAGCTAACATCTCACACTATGAAACTGCTGGAAAGAGTGTTGGATAAAAGACTGAGGGAGGAGACAGAAGTTTGTAGTGAGCAGTTTGGTTTTATGAAAGGTCGAGGAACAATGGATGCAGTATTCGCAATGAGGCAGACAATGGAAAAATATAGAGATAAGCAAAGAGGGCTGTACATGGCGTTTATTGACCTGGAAAAAGCTTATGATCGGGTCCCAAGAAGCGAGGTGTGGAGGAGTAGGAGGTCGAAGGGAGTGAAGGAGAAGTATGTCAAGATAGTTCAGGACATATACAGGGAAGCCACAACAAGAGTAAGAAGTACAGTTGGCACTACAGAGCCTTTTCAGGTGAAAGCTGGACTCCATCAGGGATCAGCTCTTAGCCCCTATCTATTTAACCTTCTCATGGATGTGATGGTGGAGGAAGTGACAAAGGAGGCACCATGGAGCATGCTCTTTGCAGACGATATTGTTTTGGTCTCCGAGAGCCGTGAAGAATTGCAAGAGAGGTTGGAGCTATGGAGGGGTTTGCTGGAGGATTACGGACTGAAGGTGAGCAGACAGAAAACGGAGTACCTGGAGTGCAATGTGACACAAGGAGGCGACCTGTTCATGCAAGACCACAAGCTCCCAAAGGCGGATGCCTTCAAATACCTCGGCTCCTACGTAACGAAGGATGGAGACCTAGAGAGAGAGATTGATCATAGGATCCAGGTAGCGTGGAACAGCTGGAAGAGAACATCAGGGGTGCTTTGTGACAAGAAAATCAGTGCTAGAGTGAAAGGAAAAGTGTACCAGTCAGTTGTGAGACCAGCATTGCTGTACGGAGCGGAGACGTGGCCGGTGAAAAAAGTTCAAGAAAGGAAGATAGATGTCGCAGAAATGAGAATGCTGAGGTGGATGTGTGGGGTGACGAGGGAGGACAGGATACGAAATGACCGGATCAGAGGTACAGTGAAGGTGGTGGAGGCATCGGCGAAAGCGCAGGAGAGGAGCTTACAGTGGTTCGGTCATGTGAAGAGGAGAGATGAAGACTACGTGGGTGTGAGAGTGATGGAGATGGACGTGGAGGGCAGACGTAGACGAGGAAGACCTAAACTACGGTGGAAGGACCGACTGAAGGAGGATCTCAGAGAGAGACAGCTGGAGGAGGAGCAAGTGATGGACCGGAACCAGTGGAGACGACTAGTGAAGAGATGCGACCCCATATGAAAATAGAGGAAGAAGAAGAAGAATAAGAGTCTAAGCGGCCTCGTTTCACAAGTACAGCGTGGAGATTTGTAGCTCGCTGAGTGGTCGATGCAGCAACTGCTTCATCCCAACCAACTCCTGACTCTGGAACTCTCTTCCTCCTTCTGTTTCTCCTAATTCTTATAACCTATCTTCCTTCAGAAAACGGATCGATCGTTGTCTCAGGGTCTAATCCCCCCTCTCTAGGCCCGCAGTAGTTCAGCTATTCTTTCAGTGGTAACGCGCTGGCTTCGCATTCACGAGGTCGAAAGATCGGTCCCCGTCCAAGACCGAGAGTTTAAGCTGTTTACTGGCAGGAACTGCTGTGGGTGGACATCACAGTGGGGGGTTGGGGCTTGTCCTGGCTGACGAATACCCATTGTAAAATGGAAATAAAGTTTATTATTATTATTATTATTATTATTTCCGCCTTGTCCTTAACCTTCTACTTTTTCTTCTCTTAATGATTTCTACATTCTAGGGTCTCATGAGGGTAATATTCTTGCCTGTCCCGGTGTCACACTCAAAATAAAATCTTCTTTAGCAAAGTGTAATAATACAAATTAACTTTTGTGTAGCTGAATAAGAAGTTAAACTGGAACCAAAATAAAGAATTACTTGAAACAGTCCATTATGAAAGGGTCTAAGGTCCGATTCCTTAAACAGTGTAAACCTAGGATACCATATTGTTAGTTAGCTAGACACACACAAATGAATTTCATAAACGCATCTGACGCGTTTCTGTGTATGGCTAGGATCCCGTACGGGATCCTCATTCCAGGAGTTTTCTAATCTGAATAGTAAGGTAATGGTGTTAAGGTGATGAATTGGTTCCATCTTAAGTCTGAAATGGTCACATTTAGGCCCGATTTCTTAAACAGTGTAAACCTAGGATACCATATTGTTAGTTAGCTAGATACACACAAATGGATTTCATACACTCATCTGACGCGGTTCTGTGTATAGCTAGGATCCCGTACGGGATCCTAGCTATACACAGAACCGCGTCAGTTTACACTGTTTAAGAAATCAGGCCTAAATGTGACCATTTCAGACTAAAGATGGAAACAACTCATCACCTTAACCCTATTACCTTACTATTCAGATTAGAAAACTCCTGGAATGCATCCAGAGCAAGTTGCAGCAAAATTAATGGAGAGAGAGAGAGAGAGAGAGAGAGAGAGAGAGAGAGAGAGAGAGAGAGAGAGAGAGAGAGAGAGAGAGAGAGAGAGAGAGAGAGAGAGAGAGAGAGAGAGAGAGATTGAAATTTGTCTCAATGCTTCCTCACTAATAAAAAGGCACAAGGAGAGACATATAACATATATGTTGAATAAATATTTTTTTTTCATGCAGTCACAGAATGAATATTTTACCAAATAATTATCATTTAAGAATAATTATTTGAAGGAATGTTACCCTAATCCTATCCTTATCAGAGAAGCCAGACGAAATAAATAGTAATATCTTTATTATATTCTAGTAATCTAGAACAAGTGATAGCAGTCACCGTGGCTCAAACAGTAGCGTCCGCGACTCTGAGGCGTCAGGTCGAGGGTTCGCGCCCAGTCACGGTCTGAGCTTAGCAAGGGTATGCACTCAGGGTAACGATTACATCTACCAAAACAAGTCCTTCGCAAGAAGGCAACCGTCCTAGTCCTTGGTAGAAAAGGGAATCCGTGACGTAAAACCGGAACAAACAATCTAGAACAAGTGATATCGACTTTGAATCGTAATGATCAACATTCACATTTTGATTAAAACGATAAAATCAAGACATTACTGTCATTTCTATTCTCTTAACAAATACATTTTTTTTTTTTAAATATGTTTCCGAGGTATCTGTCAAAATAAAACATTAACCAATTATTAGCAATCCAATACAAAATCCAAACTGTAAAACAAATTCATGAACAATTTCTATAATCCCACAATTACTTATGACGTAAGAAGGTCAAGAGAACGCCCATACCAAATTAAAAATAGTACTGTTAACAGGCCGGACAAAAATTGTTCCGTTCTCGGAATAGAAGGAAAAGGATGAGTCATTTAAAATCGTGAGAAAAGTGGAGGTTTTATTACTCAAACTTAAATGTCCGACATGGCGTGTTCTACTCCAGTGAAAACAACAAAACAATAGCGCAATGCAAAGCGCACGAATTAAACAGCTCAAAAGTTATACATAACATTCCTCCCTCCAAGAAAAGACATACAAAACTTATCAAAAATGGATTAGAAAAATATCAACATACAACAATCATTATACAGAAATATCAATATATTATGGCAACAAAAGACATTACAAATTTAGTTTTTCTGGTGGCTTAATAATTCTCTTTGATCTCCGTAATACTGGAGATGGTGATACAATCTGTTTATGTACAAAATTACATTGTCATATAAACTAAGATCAGATTTAACAGAACCATATTCATGTAATCTCAAATCATTTGTAGACCAACCAAATCTTATATTATGCATGAGTTGACCCAAAACCTCATCTTTCTGAGTACAATTTCTGATTTTTGAAAAAGAAATATCTTCAAAATCTAAAGCTTCAACTAACTTAATGTATTCATTTGGAGTCATGGATTTATGATCATCATCAATAGG
>JAXCGZ010017231.1:40000-97982 GCA_037179515.1 Halocaridina rubra | reverse complement strand
GTGATACGGCCATTGGCTACTTCAATTGGTCAGACTTTTTCCTTAAATTTTGTTTGATAATGTTGATAAAACCCTTTAGGATTTTCTTTAGCTTCTCCTGCTATTCTAACTTCGTATTTTCTTTTCGACTCTCTAACTATCTTTCTACTTCCCTGTTTAACTGTATATATTGCTGCCTCACATGCTCTTCACCTCTTTTTAGTTTCCTGTATATTCCTCTTTTAATACCTATAAGATTCTTTATTCTATTGTTCATCCATTTAGGGTCATTTTTTCTTGATCTGCAGTGTTTCATGGGAATATAGTCTCTCTGACTATTCTTAAGAGTCATGACAAAATTGTTATATTCCTCATCCAAATTTATATTAACTGACGGACTGCTGTTCTTTCCTGTGAGAGAATTTAATGTATTGATCTTTTCTTGTGATAATCCTTGGCATGTGGTACTCAAATTTCGGGGTAATCCGCTACCTGCGACCTGACCTGCTGGATTAACATGGAAGTAATTGTTATAATTTTTAATACTAAAAACTCTTGGCAATAACTTTGGGAGTATGAAAATGTATATAATTTGGATAATCTAGAAATATTATTAAGCTTCAAGGAACAGTTTAGTTCAAGTTTTGTGAAGAATTCATCCGAGAACTAATATTATCAGATTATTTGATTAAGGTTATATAATTATTTTTTCTAGTTAAAAGAACATTATCCTCCGTTAAGTACACAATTTATAAGAATTGGTAGCTGCAATAATTTTGTATATTTGGTTAAGAGCCTTTGGGCAGTTTTATTTTTTAAGGGTTTTTATAGCGCTAAAATGAATTTGCAACCCTTATTCCTACATATAAAGGCTAAATTAAAGCCAATGTTCTTTCTAACGCTCCAGCTAAAATATTTATTTTCTTATTAATTTACTAATAAACCGATTGAGAAAAGCAGTCAGACTTTTCATACAATCTAACTTATGATTTGCTATATTTCCATGCCATTCGAGGTAATTTGGGCTGCCTGAAATCTATATTGGTCGAATTTTTATTGAACATGGTTTTTAATATATGAAATAGCATCAAGATAGCAATTTTTTTCTTTTTAGAATAGGTACATAGTTTTTCCATATCGGTACAATGCAGGTAATGAAGAACTTTGATGTCACTCATTGTCAAAAGCTGAATTCTATCATTTGACAAGGCAAGTACCTCTATGAAGGCCTTTAAGATCGTGGTGGAAATACAGTTGCCATTTTTGCGGCTCATATTTTTTATATCCACTGTTCGCTACTTTTTGGGCTACTTCAAATAATTGCCAAGATACCAATTATAGGGAGGTGAGCCCTATTGATTGATATATCTAGAGTAGAAGAGCCTCCTTATATGTTTGGAACATGTTGGCAGATTAAATCACGACTATAAACCTATATCCTTAGAGTTTTCTTTGCTTTCCTTTTGTAGATACCGTGTAAGCTACAATGGAAAATGTATCTTCCATCGTTTATCAATGGCATGAAAACTGTTACGTAAATTATTTTTAAGCCATACTAAATAATACGCCTAATGACGTTATTGGCAGTAGGGAAATGTTTACTGATCACTTATGCCAGTCCTTGCCATATTCAGCAATTTCTATGGATAGTATGGATGCCAGTGGCGCGTTTCGTAAATATATGTGAATGTTTATTAAATACTTAGCCAACGCTCATTACATTACTCGCCAAGGGAAAGTAGGCAAATTGAGAGAAAAAAACTTGGTTAATAGGTCCGCTATCTAAGAAGTGGCTTTTGGGAGTAAAACAAGAAAACAAAAAGGCATTTTTTTTTAGTGTGTGTGTAGTTCCGAACACATAAAACTGACTTGAAAAAAAAACCATACTTAATCTATCAAGTATAAAAGAAATGCTGGGGTATGTGTACGATTAATGAGTGACAAGCAAATAAGTCTGGCATCACTTTTCTGAGAAGATACAATGAGTTAGGGGGGATATGATTGAAGTGTATAAATGGTTTAAAGGGATTAACAAGGGAGATATTAATAAAGTTTTAAAAATTCATGATCAAACCAGAACTCGTAATAATGGATTTAAGCTTGATAAATTTAGGTTCAGAAGGGAAATTGGCAAAAATTGGTTTGGTAATAGAGTAGCTGATGCATGGAACAAGCTTCCTAGTAGGATAGTAAATGCCAATACCTTAGACACCTTCAAATGTAGATTAGATAGACATATGACAGAGGTAGGGTGGATATGAATAGGTTAGTGCTTATTAGAAAAATCATAAAAAGAAAAATAGAATAAATAAGTAGAGTAGAATAGAATAGGTTAGACATGCTGAAAATACAATTCAAAAATGGAGCTGCCTCGTGTGTGCCAGTAGGCATGTTGCAGTGTCCTCTATTCTTATGTTCATTTCGGTGCTACTTTGGCTTATCTACAGAGAAAAAATATCTACACCGTAGATATTCTAGCAATAAACATCTAAATATGTTAAATAGAGGTTAGGTTATAGATCACAAGATGAAGTGTAGATCGCATACCATAGTAGATTCAGGACTCGTACATAACAAGACAAAGTAGCACCAGCATTTCCTTCTAATTGATGCTGCATATAGAATAAATCTTCAGTTTAACTATGTTCAGATGGAAAATGTGAAACCAATGCATATGAATGAGGTGCAAGAGCATGATATGGTTACATTGGAAAATACTTCCAAAGGGATTATCATCTGTACAAGTAGCACGTCACGCATGCTTTGGTAGACCATTTAATCTGATGCAAGTCCTGTCATTAAAAATCCATCTCTTCTCCATCGTGTATGTTAAATAGCTTACTTAAGTTCAAGATTTCTCACTTCTTGGAATTCAAACTTTCCCTTACAATTGATATAAGAACTGCACTTACCACTTGGATTAGCTTACTATTACTACCAACAACTTAGTGAATTAGAATACCATTTCTACTAACAAATAGTATAAACTGCGGTCTTCAGATTACGTATTGTAAGATTAAAAGGGTAACTTTTCTTTAATGTACAGCATAATAAATTTTTGAGAATTATCATGTTATTCATCAATACTAGGGAGCAATAGAGGTCATAAAAGTACCTATACTTCGAATGCCTTAGCTCTCATATATCTGACATAGTCATAATGCTGAATCCTTACTAAATAGAGAAAGGCAAAAATATGTATAATCAAAAAATACAGTACTTATGTTTAGATAAGTAAATGAAAAGGTGGGGAATGTTCTAAATGTTACATATACTTGTAAAAATAATTTTTTCTTCCTACATGAAGTTATTTCCTGCTGAATTTAGAAAGGTGGCCACATCTGTAAAAATAAAAACGTGAGTCAACTATGCTCCATATTTAGGGATATAAAAGTACATTGATATCCCAGAAAATTACTATAACATACAGCTATGAAGATTCAACAACGTATAAAATTCATACACCAGTCAGCTATATAAGAATGACCTTCAATACAAACATTTTCCAATTGCTTTTATTATAACCATCTGTAGAGTTTGAAAAGAAATCAGTCAAGGGTGAAATAGATAAATAGTAACCGAGACTTCAAAAATAGAGCCACCGACATGAAAATAAAATCAAATAATTCACAAAGACCTTATCTCTGTACCAACAATTTGAAAGACTATTAAAACACCTAGGTAGGGGCAGCAGTAGTTAAGTAGTAGAGCACTCGAGTCAGGAAGTTCAAACCCGGGTTTGATTTTGCCGTTGGGCGTTAAAAAGGACATTCAGTTTTAAACCTCCAACACAAACCTGTTTGTGTCCCCAAGCAGAATGGGATTAATAGTGATGCATAAAACGACAAAACAATCAAAACACCCAAGCAAGAAATAAAAATATTAGTAATAGATAATTATAAAAAAAAAAAAGAGAAACTGTTTCAGCTCAATGATATTTTCTCCATTGCAAGGATTACCTCTAATGCCAAAATTAATTTATGGTTATGGATCAATACCACCAAATAGGGCTGAATAAATTATTGTTAAATCAGTGCAAAGTACCAGTATCAAGGGAAAAACATTGTAGCTTAATAGCTGTAAACATTTTAGCCTAAAAATAATTTTCATATATTTCGCAAGATCCAAGTCTCCAACATGAACTAAAGATATTTTCACTTAGTTTCTAATATATATTTGACTGCTTTTTGATGACAAGTATCAATAGCTCTGATCTGGAGATATTAATGTTACTGAAAATATAAAACCAAGACTACTGTATTACAAGAAATGCAACTCAATTGTATGTATAGTGGCATCATACATTGTGATAAAAAGTTTACCAAGACTAATAAAATTTCCAATATGTATAGGATGGAAAACACTAAATGTGGCAATACACAGAGTTGTACTTTACTTGCAAAAAAATTATTATATAAAACATAACCCAAACTTGATAACTAAAAAATACACATAAAAAGTATCATACCCACATGCTCTGGGCTATTTCTGAATAAAAAAAAAATACACCACCTATACTGAGTAAGTAGCTTACCATTTTTAAGCTACTAAACAAAATTTTTGTGAATAAAAAGTTGCTTACTTAAGTAACAAAAAAGCTATATCATAACAAGCCATACTGCTATAACAATACTCCAAATGACAAACCTGAACTTTCAATTTGACTTTTGAACACTAATGAGTTAATTTCCATAAACAAAACCTACTAATATTCACAGCTAACATTCAATAATTTATATTAACAATTACAAAAACGACTTACAAAGTAAACTAGTTATAGTAATAATACATAAAAAAATAAATAATTATAAACTTAAAAAAAGATAACTTTAATTTAATCCCAGAACAATACTGGAAATATATTATGCAGTATTAGAAAGGCACCAAGTTTCGTAAAAGTATACGTACACTGATCCATTTAATTACAAAAAAATGTCAGAACACTTGACTAAAGAAAGTGACTAGGAGGAATGACGCTTATCACAGCAATATAAGAATGGGAAAACAATCAGTAAATAAGAGCCATCATTGAGTCAATTCATTAAGGAATGAGTATACAAAATATCAATAAACCTCTGTGACCTATGTCTACTGATCACTAGTTCCATGATCCATGCAACATCGACACTGCAAATCTAAAGAAAATATATAAAATGGACTTAGCTTCATTTTACAAGAAATACGGTGGAGGGAGAGAAAAACTCATGCCCATATTCAACTATGCGTTGTAAGAAAAGACTAAAAGGAATAGGGGAGCGGAGGGTTGCCAGCCTCTTCCTCCCCATTTTATTTCCTAAAAACAATAGACAAAATAAGCAAATATAGGCAGGGTAAGTTGAAGACCAAATACCTTTTTTATTATGGTCTAAAGTAACGCTTCCATATTTTTATAAGACAAACTGTCATAACTACATAACTGTGCAATGGCCCTACGACACATTAATCCACTTACAAGTGAATTCAATAACACAACCACAATGCTAGTGTCAAACTTGAATAAATACTAGTAATATGTATAACAATGAACTACCGAATGCAGCTTAAAACTAAAACCATCCTCAACCTCTTCTAGCTGCTCTTAAGTCAGATTACTAAAAGTGGGTAATATTTTTCAAAAAGCATATAAATAGGAGAGAGGGGGCTTCTAACTCACAAATAATACGTATTGTATCATTGCCCTTCCTATGAATCACAAAATGGGCTATAAAAGCAGAGCTCGGTAAGGAATCATCATGATTTTACCTTTATAAACCTACAAAAACTCTCCAAGCTGTGCCCTGGTCTTCTCTTCATAAAAACTTTCCAGGGTATGCTACACACTACCTTTCATTATGCATCAACTGATTATACATTGACTTATTTTATCAATAAAGTAAGTCTGCACTGATGTCTTCAAAATGTGACTACTGCATTTTCCTAGCCCTGCCTTCAACTCAGACAGTATTATACAAGTACATCAAGACTCCCACAAAAAGGATAGGTTTGATGTTCAAAATGCAAACAATACAGTACAACAAAGTACAAAGCTTTTTAAAGACAGAGACAGCAGCAAAATAAATCCACCACAAGCGAAACACAAACACTGTAAGTCGATAGTTTGTGCTATTTTTAAAGTATACTGTACAACATTCTCTGTGACCATCAACATGATTACCCCAAGCTGAAAGGGAATGGTATGTCATATATAATATAAAATGACACAATCCCTACCTTGTTTAAAATTACAGGTAAAACTGAGTATCTCGTAAGAATTATATACAACTTTTAAAAATATAAAACAGGGTGGATCTAAGACCTACTTATGCAAATGCAAGTGGATTTTCTTCACCATCACAGTATTAGTGTCAATACATACTACAAATACAGTATACCACATATTTGAAAAACAAGAAGTGAATGATTGCCTCTTAAAACTAGTACCATATTATGCTTCTTTTGATTGCTCAAAAATCAAATTAATGAACATGGGTAATATTTCTTATAAGTGACTGTTAACTTTCATTTATAAGGGGGCAAGCCAGCCTCAACTCGGTGCCAGTCCCAAGCCCGGGTAAATGGGGAGGGTTGGCGGCAGGAAGGGCATCTGGCCATAAAAAAAAATTCCAAAACCAAAATATGGCCAGTACAGAAAATGAGAATAATCACCATACTAGGGCATTCCCCATAGCCAACGCATTGGGGCTCCGCCTGACCCCTCCGGAAAGACAGCAAGGGCTACCCCGTCATGGTCGGGCTGGGTTAAAGAGGCAAGCTCGAGGGAGAGTGTCAGATGAGGTGCTGCGGGTGGGCACTCTTAATGTGGGGACGATGACTGGGAAGGGGCGAGAATTGGTGGACCTGATGGAGGGGAGGAGAATCGGAGTGCTGTGTGTGCAGGAGACCAAGTGGAAAGGATATAAGGTGAGGGAACTGGGTGAGGGTTGCAAATTGTTCTATAGGGGAGCAAATGAGGAAGGGAGGAATGGTGTAGGAATAATACTATCCAAAGACCTGAAGGAAAGCTTACTTGGTGTGAATAGAAAGAGTGACAGAATTATGAGTTTAAAGCTGGGACTGGGAGAAACGGTAGTCAATGTGGTATGTGCCTGTGCCCCACAAACTGGTTGTACAGCAGAGGAGAAGGATGTATTTTGGGAGGAGATGGACCAGGAGCTTATAACAATTCCTATAAGGGAGAGGGTAATTTAGGGAGGAGATTTAAATGGCCACTTGGGAACTGATAGGGCTGGGATAGGTAGAGTTCATGGGGGCTGGGTGAGATAAATGAGGGGGGAGAGAGAGTGCTTGATTTTGCAGTGGCATTTGATCTGGCATTGGTCAACACATTCTTTGAGAAAAAGGAAAACAGATTGATTACATACAGTAGTGGTGGGAGGGAGAGCCAGATAGATTTATTGTTGCGTAGGGGAGACCATCTGAAGATTAGCAACTGTAAAGTAATAAATGGGGAGAGTATAGCAGTGCAACATAGGATAGTAGTATCTGATTGCAGGCTCAGGAAATGTAGGAAAAGTAAGAAGTCGAAGATGGACCCAAAGATAAAGTGGTGGAGATTGAAAGATGCAGAGCTGAGAGCTATGTTGAGGGGAAGAGTGTTGGAAGCGATAAGATTGCATAAGGATGTACAAGAATGGTGGACAGAGAATAGTAAGGTGATTTTGAGGGTTGGTGAGGAGGTACTTGGAAAGTCATCAGGAAGGAAACCTCCAAATGATAAAGAGTCATGGTGGTGGAATGAGGAAGTGCAAGAATGGGTGAAGAACAAGAAAGAAGCTAAGAAAAAGACAGATTTATCAGGACTGGAGCAGGATAAAGAAGAGTACAAGCAGGCAAAAAAGGAGGCAAGGAGAGCAGTAGCAAAAGCAAAGGCAGAAACATTGAATGAAGTCTATGAAGAATTGAAAACACCAGAAGGAGAGAAGAAAATATTGCGAATTGCCAAGGCCCAAGATGCTGCATCCAAGGACTTGACCCAAGTAAGACAAATAAAGGATAACCATGGAGTAGTTCTAGCAGAAGAGGATGAAATAAAAAGCAGATGGGAAACTTATTTTGAAGGATTACTAAATGAAGAGAACCCAAGAGCAGTATTTGAAGATGGACTTCCAAATGAAGCAGTTACAACAACAGTGGCTAGAAGAGAGGTACATCGGGCAGTAAGGAAAATGAAAAATGGAAAGGCAGCAGGACCTGATAAGATGCCAGTGGAGGTATGGAAGAGTCTTGGAGAGGAAGGCATAGATATCTTGTGGGACTTAATGAAAAAGATCTTTTGTCAGGAAAAGATGCCAGAGGAGTGGAGAGGAAGCCTAATCATCCCAATTTATAAAGGGAAGGGAGACATTCAGGAGTATGGAAACTATAGAGGCATAAAGTTGTTAAGTCATACTATGAAGATATGGGAGAAGATCATAGAGAGGAGACTTAGAGAGGAAACGACAATTGGGGATGAACAGTTTGGCTTCATGCCTGGAAGAGGGACAGTGGATGCCATATTTGCCTTGAGACAAATGATGGAAAAGCATCGGGAGAAACAGGAAGGACTGCATATGGTTTTTATTGACCTGGAAAAGGCATATGATCGAGTACCACGACAAGAGGTGTGGAGGTGTATTAGAGAAAAGGGAGTCCCAGAGAAATATGTAAGAATCATCCAAGATATGTATGAGAGGGCAGAGGCAAATGTTAAGAGCAGTGTGGTCTTGACGAAAAGTCTCTCAGTAAATGTTGGTCTGGATCAAGGGTCTGCTTTGAGTCCATATATATTTGATCTGGTCATGGATGTAGTAACCCAGGGTATTAGAGATCAGTCACCATGGTGAATGCTCTTTGCAGATGACATTGTACTGTGTAGCAACAGACGAGAGGTAGTGGAGGAGAAGCTTGAGGAGTGGAGAAGAGTGATGGAGGATAGAGGACTGAGAATCAGCAGGAAGAAGACAAAGTAATTGAGGTTGAGAGATGATGAGGATGGGGAGGTCAATTTGCAGGGGGAGGTGTTGGAAAGAGTCGAAAAGTTCAAGTATTTGGGATCAACAGTAGCAGAGGATGGTGACCTAGAGTCAGAAATAACCCATAGAATACAAGCGGGATGGAAGGTCTGGAAGAAAGTGTCTGGGGTGCTGTGTGACAGGAGAATAGGGATTAAGTTGAGGGGTAAAGGGTATAAGACAGTTGTGAGACCAGCGATGATGAATGGAGCAGAGACAGGCAATAAAGAAGACACAAGAGAAAAAAATGGGATGTGGCAGAGACGAAGATGTTGAGATGGATGTGTGGGGTGACAAGAAGCAATAAGATCAGAAACGAGGTAATTAGAGGTACCTCGAGAGTTAGAGAAATATCAGATAAGATACAAGAAAGTAGACTAAGATGGTATGGTCATGTCGTTAGAAGGGATGAACAGTATGTTGGGAGGAGGGTGATGGAAATGGATATACAGGGTAGGAGAGGGAGGGGGAGACCAAAGCGTAGGTGGATGGATTGCATCAATGACGACCTGAGGTCTAAAGGTTTGTTGGGTGATGAGGTATGAGACAGGAACATATGGAGAACACTGGCCAGAAACATCGACCCCACATAAAAGTGGGAAATGATGTAGACGAAGAAGAAGCAGAAGAAGAAGTTAACTTTGATATTTAAAATAAGAGACAACATAGCAATACAGTTTACTGTGGCAGACAGCTGCATAATGCATCCACCAAAAATAACACATACAAAAAGGAACTCTCATATGACTGATATGTGTCGATTTCCATTACGAGTATACTGTACAATATATTCTATGACCAACGACAGGAATACTCCACTTCCATTTATAGCAAACATGCCCTTAGACACATAAAACAGACTATAACCAAAAAAAATCAATATGCGTGAAAATAAAGCTCTAAAAATTATTTTCATGCAATGATTGTATTATAGATATGAATAGCAAAGAATCTATAGTGGTGTCCTGTAATTTGCAATAAGAATATTTTAAAAAATTTGCCTATTTATGTATGATTATTTTGTTCATCTTTCAATAAAACAGAATCTGTAAGGTAGAATGGCTTTAACATAAATATGCTTTGATTATAATGTACTTGAGCAGAACCACATTAGAGTTTCTAAAATTCTACCATAACAATAGTTTAACATATGGCAAAGCCAAGAATATAAAAAAATTAAAATTTAACAATAAAGCACTTGAGTACAAATCCCCTTTTGTAGATAAAAAGTTACCATAATAATTACTTTAGTTTAAAATTTTGCAAAGTTAAGGTATAAAAAAGAAAATGCAATCTGATTATAAGCTAGGTAGCATTCTGCATGTGTGTTTCTTACTGTCACAATTATATCTGAATCTTACTAAAATCAAAATTTTAATCTTAAGGAATAAAAAGACAATATCAAGTATGATTATAAGCACACATAAAAATGTGTTGCTAAAATACTAACAAAATTACTAATCAAGATTAATATTTATAGTTATTCGAAGAAAATCTTCAGAAGGGCACACTTGTGAACCATAAAATAATTCTTTAAACAACGTTTCTCTTTCATGCACTTTTAATTATTTTTCTGTGACCAGCTATAGTATGTCCAATTATCAAATCATGCAAAGTTAGTAGGTGTATGTTTCAATCTGCATGACACGTAGTTATTAACTTATAAACAGAAAAAGTGCTTTTTTCACACACTCTGCCTAGTACGCTAAGTAGATGATTATGCCATTAAGCAAATGCACAATCCCTCACTCCCTGAAAATTTTGTTCTATGCCTGACAAAGGAGCCCAAGATGTGTAAGGAGTGATGAACCACCACAAAGGCCCAAAAGCATAAGTTGCCTTGTGTGATTAAAAAATATAATAATTACAAACAGGAAGAAATTTAAAATCATGCACACAAATGAAGAGAATAATTGAATGTGTAAAGGTGATGGTAAATAAGTAAAAAATAAAATAGGGGGAGGAATACTGAAAGAGTAAAATTAAAACTTCTGTGGAACTACGAAAGAAAGTGACTTCCACCTGCAAAATTACCATTACTTAAGGATACTAAAAATTACTATTAAGAACTAAACTGGTATCAGTGCAAATATGATACTATCTTATCATATAAAATATTGGCTCTTTGCATAATACAGTATATAATAAATGCCTCTCTTCAGTAGGAAAGGCTAATGTTTGGTTCAAAACAGGATGGACCAAGGAGTCTCCACAGATTTATCAGGACTGGAGCAGGATAAAGAAGAGTACAAGCAGGCAAAAAAGGAGGCAAGGAGAGCAGTAGCAAAAGCAAAGGCAGAAACATTGAATGAAGTCTATGAAGAATTGAAAACACCAGAAGGAGAGAAGAAAATATTGCGAATTGCCAAGGCCCAAGATGCTGCATCCAAGGACTTGACCCAAGTAAGACAAATAAAGGATAACCATGGAGTAGTTCTAGCAGAAGAGGATGAAATAAAAAGCAGATGGGAAACTTATTTTGAAGGATTACTAAATGAAGAGAACCCAAGAGCAGTATTTGAAGATGGACTTCCAAATGAAGCAGTTACAACAACAGTGGCTAGAAGAGAGGTACATCGGGCAGTAAGGAAAATGAAAAATGGAAAGGCAGCAGGACCTGATAAGATGCCAGTGGAGGTATGGAAGAGTCTTGGAGAGGAAGGCATAGATATCTTGTGGGACTTAATGAAAAAGATCTTTTGTCAGGAAAAGATGCCAGAGGAGTGGAGAGGAAGCCTAATCATCCCAATTTATAAAGGGAAGGGAGACATTCAGGAGTATGGAAACTATAGAGGCATAAAGTTGTTAAGTCATACTATGAAGATATGGGAGAAGATCATAGAGAGGAGACTTAGAGAGGAAACGACAATTGGGGATGAACAGTTTGGCTTCATGCCTGGAAGAGGGACAGTGGATGCCATATTTGCCTTGAGACAAATGATGGAAAAGCATCGGGAGAAACAGGAAGGACTGCATATGGTTTTTATTGACCTGGAAAAGGCATATGATCGAGTACCACGACAAGAGGTGTGGAGGTGTATTAGAGAAAAGGGAGTCCCAGAGAAATATGTAAGAATCATCCAAGATATGTATGAGAGGGCAGAGGCAAATGTTAAAAGCAGTGTGGTCTTGACGAAAAGTCTCTCAGTAAATGTTGGTCTGGATCAAGGGTCTGCTTTGAGTCCATATATATTTGATCTGGTCATGGATGTAGTAACCCAGGGTATTAGAGATCAGTCACCATGGTGAATGCTCTTTGCAGATGACATTGTACTGTGTAGCAACAGACGAGAGGTAGTGGAGGAGAAGCTTGAGGAGTGGAGAAGAGTGATGGAGGATAGAGGACTGAGAATCAGCAGGAAGAAGACAAAGTAATTGAGGTTGAGAGATGATGAGGATGGGGAGGTCAATTTGCAGGGGGAGGTGTTGGAAAGAGTCGAAAAGTTCAAGTATTTGGGATCAACAGTAGCAGAGGATGGTGACCTAGAGTCAGAAATAACCCATAGAATACAAGCGGGATGGAAGGTCTGGAAGAAAGTGTCTGGGGTGCTGTGTGACAGGAGAATAGGGATTAAGTTGAGAGGTAAAGGGTATAAGACAGTTGTGAGACCAGCGATGATGAATGGAGCAGAGACAGGCAATAAAGAAGACACAAGAGAAAAAAATGGGATGTGGCAGAGACGAAGATGTTGAGATGGATGTGTGGGGTGACAAGAAGCAATAAGATCAGAAACGAGGTAATTAGAGGTACCTCAAGAGTTAGAGAAATATCAGATAAGATACAAGAAAGTAGACTAAGATGGTATGGTCATGTCATTAGAAGGGATGAACAGTATGTTGGGAGGAGGGTGATGGAAATGGATATACAGGGTAGGAGAGGGAGGGGGAGACCAAAGCGTAGGTGGATGGATTGCATCAATGAAGACCTGAGGTCTAAAGGTTTGTTGGGTGATGAGGTATGAGACAGGAACATATGGAGAACACTGGTCAGAAACATCGACCCCACATAAAAGTGGGAAATGATGTAGACGAAGAAGAAGCAGAAGAAGAAGTTAACTTTGATATTTAAAATAAGAGACAACATAACAATACAGTTTACTGTGGCAGACAGCTGCATAATGCATCCACCAAAAATAACACATACAAAAAGGAACTCTCATATGACTGATATGTGTCGATTTCCATTACGAGTATACTGTACAATATATTCTATGACCAACGACAGGAATACTCCACTTCCATTTATAGCAAACATGCCCTTAGACACATAAAACAGACTATAACCAAAAAAAATCAATATGCGTGAAAATAAAGCTCTAAAAATTATTTTCATGCAATGATTGTATTATAGATATGAATAGCAAAGAATCTATAGTGGTGTCCTGTAATTTGCAATAAGAATATTTTAAAAAATTTGCCTATTTATGTATGATTATTTTGTTCATCTTTCAATAAAACAGAATCTGTAAGGTAGAATGGCTTTAAAATAAATATGCTTTGATTATAATGTACTTGAGCAGAACCACATTAGAGTTTCTAAAATTCTACCATAACAATAGTTTAACATATGGCAAAGCCAAGAATATAAAAAAATTAAAATTTAACAATAAAGCACTTGAGTACAAATCCCCTTTTGTAGATAAAAAGTTACCATAATAATTACTTTAGTTTAAAATTTTGCAAAGTTAAGGTATAAAAAAGAAAATGCAATCTGATTATAAGCTAGGTAGCATTCTGCATGTGTGTTTCTTACTGTCACAATTATATCTGAATCTTACTAAAATCAAAATTTTAATCTTAAGGAATAAAAAGACAGTATCAAGTATGATTATAAGCACACATAAAAATGTGTTGCTAAAATACTAACAAAATTACTAATCAAGATTAATATTTATAGTTATTCGAAGAAAATCTTCAGAAGGGCACACTTGTGAACCATAAAATAATTCTTTAAACAACGTTTCTCTTTCATGCACTTTTAATTATTTTTCTGTGACCAGCTATAGTATGTCCAATTATCAAATCATGCAAAGTTAGTAGGTGTATGTTTCAATCTGCATGACACGTAGTTATTAACTTATAAACAGAAAAAGTGCTTTTTTCACACACTCTGCCTAGTACGCTAAGTAGATGATTATGCCATTAAGCAAATGCACAATCCCTCACTCCCTGAAAATTTTGTTCTATGCCTGACAAAGGAGCCCAAGATGTGTAAGGAGTGATGAACCACCACAAAGGCCCAAAAGCATAAGTTGCCTTGTGTGATTAAAAAATATAATAATTACAAACAGGAAGAAATTTAAAATCATGCACACAAATGAAGAGAATAATTGAATGTGTAAAGGTGATGGTAAATAAGTAAAAAATAAAATAGGGGGAGGAATACTGAAAGAGTAAAATTAAAACTTCTGTGGAACTACGAAAGAAAGTGACTTCCACCTGCAAAATTACCATTACTTAAGGATACTAAAAATTACTATTAAGAACTAAACTGGTATCAGTGCAAATATGATACTATCTTATCATATAAATTATTGGCTCTTTGCATAATACAGTATATAATAAATGCCTCTCTTCAGTAGGAAAGGCTAATGTTTGGTTCAAAACAGGATGGACCAAGGAGTCTCCACATAAATCTGTGCAAATTCTCTATTTGATAAGTTAAGCATTAGGTCATTCATATAATATTTCCTTGAGAGATAAAAGATTCTTGGCCTTCCTGCTCCCCATTTTTTACGTATGGACTTTTGTGGAACATGGTATCATGTTTAAAAAAATTTTCAGACTTTATAAACTTATTCAATTGGGGGATAATTAAATATTGTGTCTGCCCAGGCCCGATGCGGGTAAATTTTTTGCCTGTCCCGGTGTCACACTCATGTAAAAAAAAAAAATTAAAAAAATAAATAAATTAAAAAAAAAAAAATATATATATATATATATATATATATATATATATATATATATATATATATATATATATATATATATATATATATATATATATATATATATATATGAAAAAAATCTGATAAGATATCTTGGCAATTCATAATTCAAGAAATTTAAGGAAAGAGTCTAAGAGACAAACAGCCTAAGACCAGAAAATAAACAGTAGTATTCATTACAGAGAAAAAAGTGCAGCACAATATGAGCTATCATGATCAAATCCCTCTAACTTCACAATTCATCTTTAAGTACTCGACTACCAGCATTGTCATCTTGCATCCAATATTTGTAAGCTAAAAGTGCAACATTTTTAGCTCCTATAGCTTCCATTTCCATTGCACTTCCTGCCCATTCCATAGCATTAATGTGATACAAGCCTGGCACCAGTTCAAAGTCTGGCACTTTCTGATTTGAGTCATAGTGGGGATACGCTAACCAATCGATGACGTTTGTTGAATTACTCTCTTCGAAGAAGACTCTCATTTGGTCTTCCGATATAGGGCGAGGTGAAAATATTTTCCATACATCTGGATAGCTCTTGGCACAGTCAGCATCAACAGGGTACTGTTTTCCAAAAGAATTGAAAATCAACCTTGGATTTGTGACAAGAATCTCATCCAGTTGCTCATCTCTCATCATTTTCAAACTCTCTGGTCTCAGTTCTCCTTGAACCATGGTGCACACAATTCTCTCGTAGCGACCAGGAAACTGAAGTTCTTCTGTGAAATTAACAAATTTAATGATACTCTTGTCCTCCGTGAGAGGCGTAGCTATGATTACAATGTCGTAGTCCTGGGATCGAGGATTTATGTCTTCAGTGTTTAGCAAATATGGTTCACTTCCTTCTACAAAAAGGCGTTTTATGGGAGTTTCAGCATCAACAGACGTAATCTGGAATACAGAAAATATGATTTATCTGTAAAAACAATATTATCAGTACAGTATACTATTATTACGGACCAACAATTCTCTAATCAAAGTATCTATAACACTATTTTCTTTGAGAATAGTTTCAAGCCAGTTTGTTCTAATACAATGTAAAATATATAATTCATGATTTAGAATATACTAAATTTAGAAAAATACCAGGATGCTGGACAAAGAATATGACTCCTGCTTTGCATGGTATCAACTGTTAGGATGTAACTATACAAATAAATGCTTAATACATTAGTGCATTAATAGCAAAAACTGCAAATTCAGATGTTCAAAATCAACATTCATATCTTTCTAATGAGTTGTCCAATTACGCACATAAAGTGCAACTGATTGTGCCACAATAAGTCACAAAGACATAGGAAGCCTCTCTGCAAAGTGCTAGCGAATGACCATATACTACTGAATGTTTCTGCTCATTTTACTCCCACTAGCCAAATCTCATTCCTGGTTACTGTAGATGCCATGGAAGCAAAAGGATATGAACAGTATATAAAAATGTCTTTGTGGCTGTTGTGAATATCACTGATAATAATTGCTAAAAAGGAGAGAATTACCCATAAAATCTTACTTTCTTGCAAACAATAATATGCCTTAAGAAAAGACAATTCAGCAAATAGGAAATATAATATAGTTAGAACAGTGGTTCCCGATATTTTCTTTGCCATGCCTCACCTACGTATCTTCAGAATCTTGATGCCCCTTCTGACATATTAGTACGTAGTTAAAAAATATAAAACAGACTTGAAGTATACTGTATATAATTATTTGACTGGAAGAATTTTCTCTATCAATTTGACAATTTCAATTACAGTACAATAAAATAATGATAAACTAAAAATACAAAATAAATTTGACCATGAGAAAAAACTAGTTAGTAAGATCCCTGTGCCTAAAGCCTGTTGCAAAAAGATTTTATATTAAGCATTAATTTAGTCAGCTTCAGGCTCAATTTTTTGTCGTATAGTGATATGCAGTTAATTTCTTTTCATAAGTAGAGAGGCATATGCAACACTAAAGACATATTTAGCCAAGTGTGTAGAAAGGAAAGGTAACAATTATATCCTTGCTAAATATGTTGCATTAGACATTTAGTTTTTGTCTCATCACATTGCCATGCCATCGTGTTTTTATTATTAAAGTTTTAACAGATTCATCAATCTGCATTTCCAAGAGTTGTTCTTGGTATTGCATTGGCACATCATATAAATCCTCTAGCACTGGTTGTCTCACCCATGACAGAAAATCAGCGTCTATAAAATCAGAAAATCTTTTTGATGAATCAGAGGCCAATAAATTCAGGTGATTTATAATGACAATTAGGGTAGCATCAGTCACCTAATTTTACAGCCAATGAAACATATCAAAACCTTTATCAGAAACATGATTTTGACATAAGTCTATAAATGTAATGCAGCCAAATATCATTACCAGTAATGAGCTGATAATAATTAATTCAAACTACTGCATTTTACTTACAGTGAAGAGGCCATTTTCCTTCAGAGCAACTTCCGTAACTAATCGTCTCAACCATGCAGCACGAGAAGCTTTAAGGAGTTCCTCCGGTACCCTTTTATTTCCTCCATTCACTGACCATAGATTTGAGTCAGCTGCTGCCACAGCAATGGCACCTAAACAGTGTATAATAAGGATGATGATAATAATGATAATAATAATAATAATAATAATAATAATAAAATTTACCATATGCCTGATCTTACAGATGATGGCAGTGCTAAAAAAAAAAAAATGTGGCAGGTTCCCATCATATCCTGTTTCTTCTCACCTCTTTTATATGTTGATCTATGGTTAGAAATGAAATCTAACTAAGACTGGCAATGCTAAAAGTTTGCTTCTTAATCTATTTCATCAGCTCTTACGACATGGAGAACACCATGGCGCAGGGCACAACTAGAGGAGGAATGAGGAAATGAAGGAGCAGTCCTGTTGGTGAGTGAAGATATGTCTCAAGTGCACAGTTGAGCTGAAGGAAGTGTCCTCAAGAATGATGTGGGTAAGAATAAGATTGGGATAAGAGGTCTGGGTGTTTGAGAGTGCTAATGGTACCAGTAGTGAAAGAAGTGACAAGGAGAATGGACTTGGAATGATTTGTATGAGTGTGTGGAGAGGTTTGGAAAGAATGTTAATGTAGTGTTCATGAGTGATTGGTTGCTTCCATAGGAGGAGAGAAAATGATAAAAGGTGCATTGAAAGGGAGTGAGTGACTGCCAAAACAGCACAGAGTTTAATAAAAAAGATGCGCATAAGGTGATGAAATAGTTGATAAGCTGTTAATGGATTATGTAGTGGTTAAGAGGGTAAGTGGCAGAGCAGTGAATGTGTTGAGTGGGGAGTGGTGGAATGTCTAAGCAGTATCTGGTGGAAGGAAGACTGAGAGTGGGTGAAAGGTAGAGGAAGAGGGGAAACTAGGGAACACTAAAACTGCTGAAAGTGAGTGAGATAAATGAGCACAAGAAAATGAGAGTAGAACCCTGAAAATTTGAAGAATGTTTGGAATGCAGTGAAACCGAGGATGGAGCAGGAGGTGGAGAAAATTCTGAAGAGTGAAACAATATTACATGGTATGAGACGAAAGAGTGAATATAAAAGAAAAGGTAGTGAATGGTGGACGAAAGAGGTGAGTGTTGTGGTAGCTGATAAAAAAGCTATGGTAAGGGGAACACCCTATCCCATTTGATCTCATTTATCATATTAAGAAGTTTTGTGTGTGCATAAGCAGAAAAGTTAAATTTATAGATGCCAAAGGAATTATTTTAGTTAGAATTTATCCATGGTGAAAGAGGAGAAACATTTCGGCCCTCGTATTCCTAGAGCCAACCTCAAGAGACACGAATTTGAGGGACTAGTAATTGCCTTATCCCTATTTTATTTTCCTGCCATATAGGAGTACATAAAAGAGGAGATGATGAGCAAAGACTGATTAAGCCCTGCTACCCTCTTTTATGCTTACAGGTAATTGCATCCACTGCACTGGCAAGAGCAAATATAACATCAAATTTAAAAAAAAAAAACACTACAAGGCAATGTGATAAAACCATAGTTGTTAATATCAAACATGCAATAAAGAAGCACATACAAAGAAAACTTTTTCCATGCTAACTCATTAACAAACTACTAACCTACGAATCCTTGGATATCTGGTGTCTGCCCATAATTGCACTTTGTCACAGCCATGACAAATTCTTGTATCATTCGTTCATGAAATCCTAGGGTTTTAAGCCAAGATGATGTAGATACACGCGTCATATCTAAAAATCGCGAATCCATGGCATGTAACATAGTTGTCACTTTTCTGAAGGCTTTTCCTTCTGCCTGAATTCTATAGATTCTGGCAAAATTGCCCAACATATCTTCAGTTAATTTATTCAGGCGATATATATCGAATCCATATCGCCAAAATAGCTTTGCGAAATTTACGACCATCCAATTGCTGTCAGTGAAGACATAATCATCACCATCGAAGAGGCCAAAATGGCTTGGACATCCCTTCTTTTGTGCCAAGCCTATGAAAAAATAATGAAAAATTACCAGAAAATCAAATAATACTTAAATTTGTATATACAGTATTCAAAATTACAGAACAGGACAAAAAGGAGAAAAAGGGCATGATTCTGAAGTCTCCATAGACAACAAAGCATGAGTGTTGACATCTGCACATCCACCAACTCAATATCATCTTCATACTACAAGGTGCAGAAATGTTAATTAGTTAATCAATTAAAGGGGGGAACTAAACAGTACACAAAAATACTGAGCTGAAAAAAAGCTCTGAAGACATTAAGCTAGGTAAACTTGGTTTTAGAATGTAAAATCAAATAATAAATTATATAAGCTACCCTACATAATTTTTTGTCTAGGTTTGTTCAATAGTTTTTAATCTGCATTTGAAAGAAGACTGTAGGTGACAAGACAGTATGATAGATGATACAAAATCCTGAAACAAAATTATAAGAATGCTTATATCTAAGCTTTCAAAATGACAATCTGCCAAAAGATCTAATTACCCATATACAAACACAAGTATTCTCCGCATGTCATAATAGCTGACTAATGGGACAGGAGAGCGAAGGCCAGGCAATATCATATTCCTTGAAATAATTTCTTGCAACAATACAGCTTATGGAAAGTGAGAAAGGGCAGTGTAAAATGAAATCTTGCAGTCTCCTCTTTCTATGATTTTGGCATCCCTGCTGGACTAAAAACAAATTACTAATATATCAACACTCAATTCACAATATTTTAGTTTGGCAATAACATACTCCAAAGACGACATGTGTAATCACATCAGTGTAAAATAACATAATCTGAAGAGGATTAGAAATGTGTAATCAATAACAGTATATCTGAACAGGGATGATATAACATAGTCTTGAAGCGCCAAGTCCTCGATTCCTTGTAAGTATTTTACAAGGATGTATTTTAGGTCAGTGCTATAAAGGCCAAAACATAATCTATATGAATAATAAACAATCCTAAGAATTGACAAGTGAAACCATTGAACACTAAATACTATTAGTAATACTTTAAAAAAAATGTCAAATATACTGACTAAAGAAAATTGACTGGTACTGATAACTTCACTGAATATTTTCTTTCTTAAATATCCTTTCTCCTAAATGAGTCTGCATGGTATTTGTTAGTTTGTGTAAGCTATCGTGTCTGCTAATGACGTTACGACTGCCACCATATTTACTAAAGATGTCACGACGGTATGTTTACGTGGGTCAGCTGGGCAGAGAGAGCTGTTAGAAGACTGAGAGACGCAGCTAAGACTTGAGCTAAGGTAGCAACTGTATAGTAGACTGAAGCACCAGGACTTCCTAGTTAATTATAAACGTAATAACCTGCCAGTGTACTGGAGTATAGTTAGACTACCTGGAGTGGTTATGGTGGGTCTAGACAACTTGTGCTGGTGTGTAAAAGTTTCTTAACATTGGTAGCAGAACGTGGTTCCGAGATCAACAATGGTGTCGTCCAGCAGCAGCAAGTGGCCACTGAAATTTGTGGGTGAATCGGTCTATGAAAACTGGAGGAAAGATATTGAGATCTGGGGTAAATTAACGAATTTGCAAAAGAAAAAACAGGCATTAGCCATTCATATGTTACTTGAAGGAAGGGCGAAGTTGGCTTCCTTTGAGATTGAGATTAGGGATTTGGAAAGTGACGACGGTGTTAAGACATTGTTAGATAAGCTTGATGGTTTGTTTTTGGCGGATGTGGGGTGCAGGAAGTTTGCAGCATTCCAGGACTTGTATAATTTAAGGAAGTAAAGTGATCAAGATGATTAGGAAATTTGAACATACATATTTTTTGCTTACTACCCAAGGCATGACACTCCCAGACTCGGTTATGGGTTTCATGCTACTTGCCTCATGCAAGTTAAGTGACAGTGAGCAGCATGTGGTGATGTCAGCCATCTCTGCTGTGACATACAATAACATGAAAGCTGCTTTGAACTGCATATTTGCTAGGGATATTAGTGTACAGCCTGGCGCTGTTGGTGGAGGTGGAATGAAATGTGAACCGGTCTTCCTGGCATAGGAAATGGAAGGTGACATTAAGGAGGAAGAGGCACTTTTGGTAAAAGGTTTTCAGCACGGAGGATGTAGGTCCCGAGGTGGTCATAGGGAAAGACTATTAACCAGGTTAAGGGGATACCCCCGTCCTTCCACAAGTAGAAGGCAGAATCCTCAAGGGCCAGATGGAAGTTGTAGAGGTGCTTGATATGTGAGTGACAATTCTATGGGGCACGGAACTGCCCATATGTGCATGAAAATACACCTAATGAAGGGGACACTGAGGCAGTGTATTTTTCATTATTTACAGGTTATGCCGGAGGCAAGGAAAAGCTCGCGAAGCTAATAGAGGAGTCCGCTGGTTTTGCAGTTTTAGACTCAGGGTGCTCCACAACAATGTGTGGCAGTACTTGGTTCCATAATTTCGTGAAAAACATTAGTGATTATGAGCGGACGGGCATAATAGAAGAATCGTCAGCTTGCCACATTTACCTTTGCCAACGGGGTCGCCATTCCCTCCCTCAAGCTAGTCACTCTGCCATGTTTTCTTGGCGGTATGAAAGCGGAGGTTGTGACTGACATGGTGGATTGTAACATCCCATTACTCCTGAGTGGGCGGTTGATGAAGAAGGCAAAGAGGTTAATTAACTTTGCAACTAACCAAATTGATTCAAGGAAGGATTAATAGTTTGCACACATCAGTATCAGGCCACTATTTGTTACCGATATCAGCATGATTAATGCAGGAGTTGGGTGGAGTGATTGCCTTGGCTGCCTTGCAGGGGAGGGATGTGAGGAAGACGGCTTACAAGCTCCACAGGCAGTTTGGACACCCTACAGCAGCTAAGCTAAGGAAACTCATTACCAATGCAAGGATTAAGGGCTCAGAACTAGAACAGGCAGTCCGTAAAGTAACCGAGGAGTGTGAAATTTGCATAAGATTTGGAGAGATCACGCCTTGTAGTCAGTTTGATTATGGCATCTCGGTTCAATGAGGCCATTGCGTTAGACCTTAAGGTTTGGGGTGCAATATATTTACGTCATCATTGACTTGGCTACATGGTACTGTACAGCAACAGTTACTGGGGATAAACGGGTTACCACCATTATCAAGGCCCAGTTCCTTATTTGGATTGTTATATCTGAAGCACCAGGGAAAATCATATCGGATAACAGATGTGAATTTAACAATGAAGAGATGCGTGCACTGGGAGAGGCATTCAACATCAAAATCATGGCCACTGCAGCCAAGAGCCCCTGGAGCAACGGCATGTGTAAGTGGTTAAATGCGGTAATTGGGATATCGTAAGGAAAATCATAGAAGAAAGTAAATGTGACTTGGAGGTTGCCTTGGCCTGGGCAGTGTCGTCAAGAAATGGCCTCAGAAATTTTTCTGGATTTTCCCCTATTAGCTCGTGTTTGGTCACAACCCAGGACTTCCCAATGATCCCCTCGTACTAGAAGATACTGGGACATCAGAAATTGTGAGGAACAATTTGAATGCTCTTCATCTAGCAAAGAAAAAAAGTTGTGAAAAAAGAATCTGATGAATGTCTGGCCAGGGCACTACAACACAACATGGATGCTAGTGACCTTGATAATGTACAGAATTGTGATGAGGTTTTTTACAAGAGACATGACAGTTACAAGTGGCATGAAGCCAGGATTGTAATTGGCAGAGATGGAAAGCAAGTCTTGGTGAGGCATGGGGGAGTTTATGTGAGGGCCCATGCATGAAGGCTGGCACAGGTTCCAGCTTCTGCTGGGGAGGTAGAGACCGTGATGAGGATGGGGCCGTGCAACAGAAGGATGTAGAGCCAGAGCCAGTGGTGTCTAGAGAGCACGAGCACGCAGAGGAGTCAGAGAGTGATGATGGGCACACAGAACCAGAGGCGGAGGACGTTGATAGGTCAGGAGAGCCCAAAGGTGTGCCCGTGCCACAGAAGTTTTCATGCCATTTTCCAGGCCAGCGGATACAAGGCATTCATAGCAAGAGTGGTGAGCTGGTGTCTGGATGAGTTGTGAACCGGACTGGCAAAGTCACAGGAAAGTACAAAGACTGTTACAATTTTTATTGGGATTCCGATGGGAGCATCTCTTGGGCGGATCTGAACCAAGATTGTCGATGAGGGTACAGAAATTATAATTCTCTTCAACTCTGAGGAAGTGATGTGTGATAAGGAAAAAGAAATACAGAACTGGAGGGACAATAAAGTCCATGAAGATGAAGAAGATGTCGGTCAAAAGACTTTATCTGTGCGGTGGGTTGTGACGGAGAAAGTTAAGGGAGGGCATATGGTGGTGAGGGCACGCCTGGGGGCAAGAGGATTTGAGGAGAACACAGGTGAACTTCGCAAGGATTTCCCGACGTGCTCAAAGGGAGCCATACGTTTGGCATTATTACTCACTGCGGGCATGGGTTGGACCTGTTACTCCTTTGGATGTTGGGGCAGCCTATTTGCAGGGCAATGATATCAATAGGGAAATATATCAATGCCCTCCTCCGGAGTTCTCTGATGGCCAGCTATGGAAGCTCAGTGTGATGCAGCCCGTCATTGGTACCTCAGAGTCAAAGGCCAGTTGACAGATCTCGGCGCTCAGGTGTGTTCACTGGATCCGGCATTGTTCTACTGGACATGGAATGGCGGGATTGAGGGCGTGATCTGTATTTATGTGAATGATTTTCTGTAGGCGGGGACTCCAGAGTTAAAGAGTAAAATGATAGACCATTTGAAGCAAGTTTTTCTGATTGGAAGCTCTCAGTCAAAGGCATATAAGTATGTAGGTTTGAACATCACCTCATACAAAGATGGCAGCTTTACATTGGACGAGCTAGATTAAGCATCCACCTTGACTCCCATGACAGTCAGTCATAAAAGGGCAAATGTGAAGACAGGAGAAGTGGCATAGGTGAAAAGATCGGAATACAGAGCACTGGTAGACCAGTTAAATTGGATTGCCACTCATACCCATCCAGATATTGCCTTTGACATGTGTGAACTGAGCACAACATGTAACCGGGCAACAGTGGCTGACATCTTGCAACTTAACAAGGCCATATCTAGAGTGAAGACAGACAACATTCGGCTGCATATGCCAATAATGTCAAAGCTTGAGACTTGTTACCTTGAGTGCTTTTCAGATGCTTTACTTCCTAACCAGGTGGGTAATGGGTCACGAGGAGGTTTTATCATATTCTTGTGGAGTGATGACGACAAAAGATGCCCCATCTACTAGCAGTTAAAAAGGATCAGATGGGTGGTCAAGTCCACTCTGTCTGCAGAGGCATTGGCTTTACAGGATTGTCTTGAGACGGCTGTGTACCAAACCAGAATACTGAAAGAGATATCTGGTTATGGAAATCTAAGGATTTGGACCTTCGTTGACAGCAAGAGCCTGGTGGATTCCCTGTATTCAAGTAGGAGCGTGGATGATAGAATATTGAGGATCAATATAGTAGTGCTACATGGGATGTTGGAGCGCGGGGAGCTTGCTGAAGTGGCTTGGGTGGATGCATCGGGGCAGCTGGCTGATTGCCTCACTAAGAAGGGGACTTCACCAGAGCAACTCTGTGCTGCCATCAGCAAGGAGTAAATTAAAGCATAGTATATCAACTACAGCACTTGTATGTGGACCATCGGGGAATAGACTATGTAAAAGAATACGTAGGACACTGCATAAAACAAAAAAGGACGAGGGTGTTAGTTTGTGTAAGAAATCGTGCTTGCTAATGACGTCACAACTGCCACCATATTTACTAATGACATTACGACGGTATGTTTACGTGGGTCAGCTGGGCAAAGAGAGCTGTTAGAGGATTGCAAAATGCAGCTAAGACTTGAGCTAAGGAAGCGACTGTATAGTAGACTGAAGCACCTGGACTTCCTAGATAATTTTAGATATAATAACATGCTGGTGTATTAGCTGTCTAGACCCAACATAACCTGCAGTTATGGTGGGTCTAGACAGCTTGTACTGGTGCGTAAAAGTTTCTTAACAGTATCCACTTTGATCTTTAAAAGCATGAACATTCACCCAAAGGAATTTTAGGAAAAAAATAATTTTTTTTTTAAATGTCGCTATATCTGACTGAAGCTTGCAGCGTGGCCACAATTAAATAAAACGGGAATCTACATGGCTTGCTCTTTCCATTTTCTATCCTGGGACAAAACAAAGAGACACGGAGGATGGAACTGCCAGCCCATCACTCACAACCCCCAAGCTCAGCATTTACAATATATGGGAATACTGGGCAGAATTAATTACTCTACCCCATAGCTAGATTATTCATTACTTTAAGTTCCCTAGATTCTTACCAAACTTTGAAGCGAACTGGATCATATACTCGTTCCTTGGGTGGATGATACTCCCACCAACTTCATACACATTTCCCGAAATAGGAATAGTGGCCAGACGGCCTCCTATAGCTTCTGATTCATACAGGTCCATGATGGCATCATCCCCAAACAATTCTTTAAGGAAAAATGCGGCTGAGGTACCTGCTATACCTCCACCTATGATAGCTGGAAAGAAAAAAAGTGAGTGAGGGAGTGAGAATCTGGAATAATATATTTATATAAAGCAATGCTAAGAAATCTAGAAAATCCTATATAAGGTATACATTTTCAAAATACTGCATACTATATTATCCTATCTTGTTCGACTCAGTGAACACATTGTCAGAGGCTTACTTCCTTCATATTATAACATCACTTTTTTTTTGTATTTTATGAAGTTCCATTTTATACCTATGTTTTATCATACTGCTTTATAAAGTATGTGGCATTATATTTATTCTTTTTTTAAATGTGATACCATATATCTGAGAATGAAGGCTGAGCATATAAAATTTTATTATGCATAATATCCATATAAGACATTTTATACATTGTTTAAACGAAAAAGTAGAGACAAATTCAAGTAACGTTGCTGTGTGTACAAAGTGACGAATTTTCAAGAAGATTCCGCACATTTTACACATATCATCGAACAAAATCATAGGATTGATAGGAGTAGTGCCACTATGTTATTCAAAAGCAATTGTCACTTCAAACGAAAAATTGTGGAATCTTCCCTCACTGAAATGAAGGACAATCTCAATTCATCCAGGGGGTAATGGGCCCCTGACATAATTGATAAAACTCTTCTAAAGCACAGCCTCTACAAAGTCATTCCGCAAGATAAACCCCCAACCATATTGTAGTTAATTATTGTGTATTTCTTTATTTTTATCTTTTATATTTTTCTATTTATTTATCTTTTTTATATTGTTTTGTCTCTATTTGCGGTATTTCTTTACTATTATCATCATTATTTTTATTATTATTGTTGCGGCTGTTTTTTGTTATTATTAACATATTTATTATTGTAGTTAATCATTGTGTATTTCTTTATTTTTATCTTTTATATTTTTCTATTTCTTTATCTTTTTTATATTGTTTTGTCTCTATTTGCGGTATTTCTTTACTATTATCATCATTATTTTTATTATTATTGTTGCTGCTGTTTTTTGTTATTATTAACATATTTATTATTATTGTATTGGTTGTAACTGTTGTTACTATTGCTAGCATTTCTGGTATTATTATTTTTAGGATTATTACTATTGTTATTTGAATTCTTATTAGCATTAGTCTCATCTTTCCCAATATTTTTATTTTTATTTTTCAATTTAATTCATTATCTTCAACACTTTTTACTCTTTATATGCACTTGTGTGTGTGAATATGTGTGCATGTATATATATTTATATGTATATGTTTATGTATGTGCATATGAATATATATTTTTAATTATATATGTATATATTTGTGCATGTACATGTATATGGGTATGTGTGTACATGTGTTTGTATATGTATGTAAATTTATGCACATATTTATATATACAATAATCCCTTGCTTATTGCGGGTGTACAATTCTGGGACCACCCACGATGGGTGAAAATCCGCAAAGTAGCAGCACCATATTTATTACAGGTATTTTACATTTATTTTTACCTTAACTGTATAAACCCTCCCTGCACTGTTAACAACTCACCCTTTACTTTATTAATAACAGCACGCAAGCGTAAATTCATATGAGTGTGACAGGTGAGTTTACCACAAATAACAGCGCGCAAGCGTAAAGCTATATGGACGTGATAGGTAAGCTTACCGTGAATGACGTGATGATGACGTTTACATACTGCACAGCCAATGACGGCTTTACGGCTGCTTTTTGTGAGAGAAGAACATGTTAATGGGGAGTTGCTGTTGTTGTTTCTTCTTTTGTGCAAAGATGGTCTGGTAATGGGGAGTTGCTGTTGCTGTTTCTTCTTTTATGCGAAGATGGTCTTGTAAAGAGTCATGGCATCATTGATAATATTGCAGAAGTGCACCGAACGAACCATATTATCGTCCCAGTCCAGGGACAGTTGTTGGAGTTCTTTGGCCATGTTATACATGGCTGCAAGCCGTTCAAGTGTAAGGCCAGGTTCTTCAACTTCATTGTACACTTGCTGTTGTAGTTCTTCCCCTTGTTTGCTTGCTGAATTTGTCATTTCCTCCAAGTCTTCATCAGTCAAAGGCGGCGAGTGGCAGTCGATCAGTTCATTGACGCCTTCGTGAGTCATATCTTTAAAGCCTTCTCCTCCTAGCAATGCAGCCAACTTCACAGCTTCCGCAACTGCCGAGTTATGCACTTCGTCAGGAGCGAATCCCTTGTAGTTGTAGATGACTTCGAGCCACAATTTCTTCCAGCAGGCATTGATTGTGGCCGGCTTCATCTCTTTGAGTGCATTCTGAATATTTTGAAGGCATGTAGCAATCATGTAATTATGCCATTACGCCTTCAGTACAAATTCTTTGTCTGCATCCATGGAGTCAACCAGGTTCGCCAGGGCATTTCGTGAGTAGAGGGCCTTAAAAGCACGAATAACGCCTTGATCCATAGGCTGAATCAGTGATGTCGTATTCGGTGGCAGGAACTCTACCTGAACACCGTCATAATGGAGATCAGTTGCGTGGCTACCAGCATTATCCATCAACAGAAGGACTTTAAATTCAAGGCCCTTCTCCGCAAGATAAACTCTGATCTGAGGGATAAATTGGTAAAACCAGTCCGAAGTGAGGCTTTTCGTGATCCAGGCCTTAGGGTTATGCATCCAATACGCTGGCAGCAGATTCTTGTTTTCATTCTTCAAAGCCCTAGGGTTCTTTGACTTGTAGATAAGCCCTGGCTTTAACAAAAAGCCCGCAGCATTCCCGCACATGACGAGGGTAACGCGGTCTTTGTGCGCATTAAATCCAGGAGCTTTAGCTTCTCCCTTGAAAAGAAAAGTGCGAGACGGCATTCTCTTCCAAAATAACCCAGTCTCATCCATGTTGAACACTTGCTCAGGAGCATAACCACCTTCCTCGATAAGTTTCTTGAAGTCGTTGTTCACATAATCTTCAGCTGCAGCTGTATCTCCAGAGGCAGCTTCGCCATGCACCGAAACGCTCTTTAGGCCAAAGCGTTTTTGAAATTTGGCAAACCATCCCTTACTAGCAACGAACTATGGTTTCCTCGGTGGAAAATCGCAGGACGGTCCTGGTTATGGGTCTTCCATTTCTTTTTTCTCTTCCTCGTCACGGTTGCCACTGTCATCGTCGGGTTCATTTGCAGCGAATGTTTCATACAGCTTCTTCGCCTTTGTTTGCATGATACTGGTGTCTAAGCTGATGTTCTTCTTCCAGCAATCAGCAATCCACAGGGCCAAAGCAGATTCCATCCACACTATTATCTTATTGCGGGGTGTTACGACCCTCTTCGCCGTTTTGTTAAAAGTAAAGGTCGCTATCTTCCTGATATTCGCCTCTTCCTTCTTGATGTAACGAACAGTAGATTCGTTGATGCCGAAAAGGCAGCCGACAGCCGAGAAATTTCTTTCTTCCTTCAGCATATCGAACAGTTTTACCTTATCTGCTATGGTCAACATCTTCCTTTGCCGCTTAGGCTCACTACCAAACGTTTGGAAGCCATGTATGAACACTATAAAGCACTCCAACAACTATCGCAGGAATATGACGATAACATGGTTCGTTCGGTGACCTTCTGTAATTTTCTTGACGATGCCATGATTCCTTACTATACCATCTTCCAACAAATGAAGAAACAGCGACAGCAACTCCCCATTACCATGTTCTTCTCCCCCAAAAAGCAGCCGTAAAGCTTTCATTGGCTGCAAAATAATTTCCTCCGGGGTCGGGAATGATGATCATCACCTCATTCACGGTAAGTTTACCTATCACGTACATATGTATGTCACGTCATTATCACCTCATTCACCGTAATTTTATCTATCACTTTCATAAAAATTTACGTTGCTTGCTCTTATTTATAATGTAAAGGGTGTTTTTTTAACAGTGCAAGGAGGGTTTATATAGTACGTAAACGAAAAAATAATTGTAAATGACTATGTATGTCACGTCATCATCACCTCATTCACCGTAATCTTATCTATCACTTTCATGATAGATAAAATTGCGGTAATTTTATCTATCACTTTCATAAAAATTTACGTTGCTTGCTGTTATTAATAATGTAAAGAGTGTTTTTTTAACAGTGCAGGGAAGGTTTATACAGTACGTAAACAAAAAAATAATTGTAAATGAGTATGTATGTCATGTCATCATCACATTCACCGTAATTTTATCTATCACTTCCATAAAAATTTACGTTGCTTGCCCTTATTTATAATGTAAAGGGTGTTTTTTTAACAGTGCAGGGAGGGTTTATACCGTACGTAAACGTAAAAATATTTGTAAATGAGTATGTCATGTAATTACTACTTCATTCACCGTCATTTTATCTATCACTTTCATATAAATTTACGCTTGCATGCTGTTATTTATAAAGTAAAGGGTGGTATGTTAACAGTACAGGGATGGTTTATACAGTGTAAACGTAAAAATATATTAAAATATCTATGTACATATAGGCTGATCCTACTCTGCGAATTTCCTGGTTCGCGCCGGGTCCCGGAACCGAACTACCGCGATAAGGGGGAACACTGTATATATATATATATATATATATATATATATATATATATATATATATATATATATATATATATATATATATATATATATATATATATATATATATATATAGTGATCCCCGCTGGATCGCGTATCTTGGTTCACGTTTTCACTGTACTATGGTCTTTTTTTTTGGCAAATTATTTAATTTTTTGGGTATACAGTGTTCCCCCGGTTATTTGCGTTTCTTGGTTCGCGTTCTCACTGTATCGCGTTTTTTTTTTAATAAATTATTATTTTATTTTATGGGTATATGCAAAAATATTAAAATATTAAAAAAAAAATTCTCAGTATTTTCATTTTTTTTTATTGAAAAAAACATATTTCATTATCTAATTGATAAAAAGAAATTTAATTCCCAGCCTATGAATAATAAAACAGTAAAAATAGTAAAAAACATAAATTTAGATAGATAGATAGATACGTTAATTGACCACCTCTTCTGAAAAGTATAATCTTTACAAAAGGAATATTTGGTCGAAATTACAATGAATAAATACAATAGCTTTTGTACAATCATCAAATAAGTAAATGAATTTTAAATTAATATGCATTGTACTAATAACTGAATGATATATGTACGTACAGTATAACTCACAGTATTGCATCATGCATTTATTGACCACCTCTTTTGAAAAGTATAATCTTTACAAAAGGAATATTTGGTCCAAATTACAATGAATAAATACAATAGCTTTTGTACAATCATCAAATAAGTAAATGAATTTTAAATTAATATACATTGTACTAATAACCGAATGATATATGTACGTACAGTATAACTCACAGTATTGCATCAAGCAAAATAGTGTTCGATTGCGTACAATTTATTGGGGTCGCAGCTACGTGAGCTAGGATATATATTAATATTTCCAGTAGTTTCATGATTTTATTGATAAAAAAAAAAACGTATTTCTCAGCCTAAGAATAATAAAACAGTAAAATATAGTAAACAGTATTGCACCACATAAGATACGATACCGGTATCAGTGTTTCGGAAAACGCAAAGGCTCTCACCTACGTGACCTAGTGATTATTAAATTTTCATTATTTTATTGATAAAACAAGTATTTCCTAGCCTAAGAATAATAAAACAGTAAAAAATAGTAAAAAACATAAATTTAGATATACGTATGTACAGTAACTCTCAGTATTGCATCATGCGATATATGTAGTGTCCGATAGCTACGTGAGCTAGCATATACATAAATTTAGATATACGTATGTACGTACAGTATAACTCACAGTATTGCATCATGCGAAATAGTGTCCGATAGCTACGTGAGCTAGCATATATATTTATATTTCCAGTAAGTTCATGATTTGATTGATAAAAAAAACGTATTTCTTAGCCTAAGAATAATAAAACAGTAAAAAATAGTAAACAGCATTGCACCACGTAAGATACAATACCGGTATCAGTGTTTCGGAAAATGCAAAGGCTCTCACCTACGTGACCTAGTGAATATTAAAATTTTCATTATTTTCTTGATAAAGCAAGTATTTCCTAGCCTAAGAATAATAAAACAGTAAAAAATAGTAAAGAACATAAATTTAGATAAACGTACGTACAGTATAACTCACAGTATTGCATCATGCGATATATGCAGTGGCCGACAGCTACGTGAGCTAGCATATATATATATATATTTCCAGTAGCTCTCACCTACATGAGATAGTTAATGTTTTTTTAACAGTGCAGGGAGGGTTTATACAGTACGTAAACTTAAAAATAATTGTAAATGAGTATGTCATGTAATAACCACTTCATTCACCGTAATTTTATCTATCACTTTCATATATATTTACGTTGCATGCTGTTATTTATGAAGTAAAGGGTGGTTTGTTAATAGTACAGGGAGGGTTTATACAGTGTAAACGTAAACATATATTAAAATATCTATGTACATATAGGCTGATCCTACTCTGTGAATTTCCTGGTTTGCGCCGGGTCCCGGAACCGAACTACCGCGGTATGGGGGGGAACACTGTACGCAAAAATATTAAAATATTGAAAAAATAAAAATTTTCAGTATTTTAATTTCTTTATTGAAAAAAAAAACAAATTTCATTATTTAATTGATAAAAAAAATTTATTTCCCAGCCTACGAATAATATAACAGTAAAAAATAGTAAAAAACATAAATTTAGATATATAACTCACAGTACAGGGTATTGCATCATGTCAAATAGTGTCCGATAGCGTACAATGTATTGGGGTCGCACCTAAGTGAGCTAGCATGTACTGTACATTAAAATTTCCTGTAGTTTCATGATTTTATTGATAAAAAAAAACGTATTTCTTAGCCTAAGAATAATAAAACAGTAAAAAATAGTAAAAAACATAAATACTAACAGTATTGCACCACGTAAAATACGATACCGGTATCAGCGTTTCGGAAAATGCAAAGGCTCTCACTTACGTGACCTAGTGAATATTAATATTTTCACTATTTTATTGATAAAACAAGTATTTCCTAGCCTAAGAATAGTAAAACAGTAAAAAATAGTAAAAAACATAAATACAGTACTAACAGTATTGCACCATGAAAAATACGATACCGGTATCACATTTCGGAAAACGCAAAGGCTCTCACCTACGTGACCTAGTGAATATTAAAATTTTCATTATTTTATTGATAAAACAAGTATTTCCTAGCCTAAGAATAATAAAACAGTAAAAAATAATAAAAAACATAAAGTACTAACAGTATTGCAGCTTGTAAAATACGATACCGCTATCAGCGTTTCAGAAAACGAAAAGGCTCTCACCTACGTGAGATAGTTCATGGAATGCTATTGGCTGAAAGGTCGGGAGACGACGAATCACAGAATTGTTTATCTGTATGTTCTGTATCGTGGGGTCTGATTGGCTTTTTCATTGCAGTTTGCTTTTCCCTCCATTTTCCAATGTCCCGCCTCACTCGTTCAGTCTAACTCAACGTGTGCGCCGTTCACGTTGTGCTTATTAATACGTTTTGCTTGTGGTTGTGCTTTCACACGTAATTTAACCTTTTCAATGCCTCTTAAACGTCCTTCACCTTCTAAGGCTTCTGGTAGTCAGCCTAAGCGGCAAAGGAAAATGTTAACCATAGTAGATAAAGTGAAACTCTTAGATATGTTGAAAGAAGGAAAAAGGTTCACGGATGTCGGCTACTATTTTGGCCTCAATGAATCTACTGTTCGCTACATCAAAAAGGACAAGGCAAAGATCAAGGAAAACAGCGAGCATTTCTTTTGATAAATCAGCGAAGAGGGTCATAACATCCTGCAATAAGGCAGTAGTGCGCATGGAAGCTGCTTTGGCCCTGTGGATTGCTGATTGCAGAAAGAAAAACATCAGCTTACATGCCAATATCATACAAACAAAGGCGAAGAAGCTGTACGATACATTTGCTACAAACGAACCCGTCGACGACAGTGGCGACCTTGGAGAGGAGGAGGGGAGAGAAGAAGATATCGACGACCCATAACCAGGACCCTCCAGCGATTCTCCACCAAGGATACAACCGTTCGTTGCTAGCAAGGGATGGTTCTTCAAATTTCAAAATCGCTATGGCCTAAATAACGTTTCAGTGCATGGCGAAGCTGCCTCTGCAGATACAGCTGCCGACAGAAAATTACGTCAAGAACGACTTCAAGAAAATTATCGCCGAAGGGGAATATGTTCCTGAGCAAGTCTTCAACATGGATGAGACTGGCTTATTTTGAAAGAGAATGCCATCTCGCACTTTTCTGTTCAAGGACGAAGCTAAAGCCCCGGGATTTAAAGCGCACAAAGATCGCGTTACCCTCATCATGTGCAGGAATGCTGCGGGCTTCATGTTAAAGCCCGGGCTTATCTACAAGTCAAAGAACCCTAGGGCTTTGAAGAACAAGAATAAGAATCTGCTGCCAGTGTATTGGATGCATAACCCTAAGGCCTGGATCACAAAAAACCTCACATCGGACTGGTTTCACCAATGCTTTATCCCTCAGGTAAAACTTTATCTTATGGAAAAAGGCCTTGAATTTAAAGTCCTCTTGATGGATAATGCTGGTGGCCACGCAACTAATCTCCAATATGACGGTGTTCAGGTTGAGTTCCTGCCACCGAATACGACGTCACTGATTCAGCCTATGGATCAAGGCGTTATTCGTGCGTTCAAAGCCCTCTACACACGAAATGCCCTGGCGAAGACCTGGTTGAAGCCATGGATTCGGACAAAGACTTCTCAATGAAGGCATACTGGCATAATTACACGATTGCCACATGCCTACAAAATATTCAGAATGCAATCAAAGAGACGAAGTTGGCCGCAATCAATGCCAGCTGGAAGAAATTGTGGCCCGAAGCCATCCACGACTACAAGGGATTTGCTCCTGACGAAGTGCAGAAGTCGGCAGTTGCGAAAGCTGTGAAGTTGGCTGCATTGCTAGGAGAAGAAGGCTTTAAAGATATGACTCACGAAGATGTGAATGACCTGATTGACTGCCACTCGCAGCCTTTGAGTGATGAAGACTTGGAAGAAATGACGAAATCAGCGAGCGAAAAAGAGGAAGAAATTCAGGAAACGCACGAAGAAATTGAAGAACCTGGCCTTACACTCGAACGTCTGGCAACCATATATCAATATGTGAAAGCAGCCCAACAACTCTTGCAGGAATATGACGATAATATGGTTCGTTCGGTGACCTGTACTTTTCTCGACAGTGCCATGATTCCTTTACCATACCATCTTGCAACAAATGAAGAAACAGCGACAGCAACTCCCCATTACCATGTTCTTCTCCCCCAAAAAGCAGTCGTAAAGCTTTTATTGGTTGCGAAATAATTTCCTCCGGGGTCAAGAAAAATCATCATCACCTCATTCACGGTAAGTTTACCTATCACGTACGTATAAATTTACGTCGCATGGTGTTATTTATAATAATTGTTAAATACCTGTGTACATGAGTATGTCACGTAATTACCACTTCATTCACCGTAATTTTATCTATCACTTTCATGTAAATTTACGTTGCATGCTGTTATTTATAATGTAAAGGGTGTTTTTTTAACAGTGCAGGGAGGGCTTATACAGTACGTAAACGTAAAAATAATTGTAAAATACCTATGTACATGAGTATGTCATGTAATTACCACTTCATTCACCGTAATTTTATCTATCACTTTCATGTAAATTTACGTTCCATGCTGTTATTTATAAAGTAAAGGGTGTTTTTTTAACAGTGCAGGGAGGGTTTATACAGTACGTAAACGTAAAAATAATTGTAAAATACCTATGTACATGAGTATGTCACGTCAACATCACCTCATTCACGGTAGGTTTTCCTATCACTTTCATATAAATTTACGTTGCTTGCTGTTATTTATAATGTAAAGGGTGTTTTTTTAACAGTGCAGGGAGGGTTTATACAGTACGTAAACGTAAAAATAATTGTAAAATACATATGTACATGAGTATGTCCTGTAATTACCACTTCATTCACCGTAATTTTATTTATCACTTTCATGTAAATTTACGTTGCATGCTGTCATTTATAGATGTAAAGGGTGTTTTTTTAACAGTGCAGGGAGGGTTTATACAGTACGTAAACGTAAAAATAACTGTAAAATACCTATGTACATGAGTATGTCACGTCAACATCACCTCATTCACGGTAAGTTTTCCTCATCACTTTCATATAAATTTATGTTGAATGCTGTTATTTATAAAGTAAAGGGTGTTTTTTTAACAGTGCAGGGAGGGTTTATACAGTACGTAAACGTAAAAATAATTGTAAAATACCTATGTATCTGAGTATGTCACGTCATCATCACCTCGTTCACGGTAAGTTTTCCTATCACTTTCATAAAAATATACGTTGCTTGCTGTTATTTATAATGTAAAGGGTGTTTTTTTAACAGTGCAGGGAGGGTTTATACAGTACACAAACATAAAAATAATTGTAAAATACCTACGTACATGAGTATGTCGTGTAATTACCACTTAATTCACCGTAATTTTATCTATAACTTTCATATAAATTTACGTTGCATGCTGTTATTTATGAAGTAAAGGGTGGTTTGCTAACAGTACAGGGAGGGTTTATACAGTGTAAACGTAAAAATAAATTAAAATATCTATGTACATATAGGCTGATCCTACTTCGCGGTTTTCCTGTCTCGTGCTGGGTCCCGGAACCGAACCATCGCGATAATCGAAGGAACGCTATATATATATATATATATATATAGTATATATATATATATATATATATATATATATATATATATATATATATATATATATATATATATATATATATATATATATATATATATATATATATATATATATATTTCCTCATATCATTTGATTTCATGAATATGACTATACAGTAATGTCAAGAGGTATGATGTCTTTTAGGTCAAATAACTTATAGAAAATGAATCTACATTGCGCGGGATATGATATCTCAGCCAAATGTGTGTTAAGGCTATATGTGTCATTATTACTCTCCATTATGGAGATGAACAAAGACAGAGTGTGGCTGGGGAATTAAGGCTGGATGACTTTGTAACGTCCCACGGTGGGCTTTATTAAAGGTCTCTTACACTCCCAAGTCGAATATTCTAACCATTTGGCTACCATGGCCTCCAATTTTCAGCCATGTAGTAAACATAAAAATTTGAATCTTGAGTCAAAAGAAAATATCACCAATTTCAGGTCAAAAGACCTTGTAGAGAATGACATTGATTAAATGCTATGATATCAATCTTAATGAGACCTTTGACTCCTTGTCATGTCTATAAAGATTAAGGAGTTAATCAGAAAATATCAATTCATATAACCTTGAAATACTTAGAAAACTATAAAAAAAAATATCTACTGTAATCGTAAGTGAGTTTATGGTCTCATCATACAGGAATCATACTAAACGTGATATATTAAAATAAACTTCATCAAAATGTAACAGAATCATTTAAGAAATTCTATCCCACAGCAAAATGTGATTTAAGTCTGATAAAAGTATCTTATCTAACAGACTGAGGTTTTGGGATATTAAGTACAGTACGTCACTTTGAAAAATATGACATAGCTACTTCGGTCTTAAAACACACACACACACACACACACACACACACCCCCCCCCCCCCCCCCTTATGAGGAAAGGCTGAAGGAGTTAGACTTACTAACACCAGAATCTAGAGGAATGAGGGGATAATATGGCAAAAGTTTTTAAATTCCTCCACGGTCTTGACAGAATGAACAGGGAGAAATACTTTGATATAGGTGGCTTTAGAACTAGATGTCATAGTTTGCAGCTTCGTAAGAAAGCATCTTTGCCGGCTGTAAGGATGTACTTTCTAGTTTAAGAATAGTTGATAATTGGAATTTGCCAAACGAGTAAATGGGAAATGTTAATTGCATTCATTGTTTTAAGGGAAGATATGATAAATGTTAGTAAAAAAATTAAACTGACCAATAGATGGGAAGTGATGAACAAAAGGCTCTTTCCTGTGAACACAATTAAGTAAATAAAATTAGAAAAGTACACTCATGAATTCACTAAAGAGGGATACATAAGGGTAGTGCAGTTAAGTTACTAGGGTAAAGTGAAGTGGAAATCACAGAAATAACCTTTAACAATACAAATATACATACCAATTTTAGGAATACTTGCATCTTTATTGCTGCCTTCTTGTAAAGAATATGTGTCTTTGACTATGACAGTGAAGAGAATAAGTATCACTGTTTTCTGGAACATCTCTGTCGGGAAAGAAAAAAATATTCAGGTTAGATGAAGGGGAAATATCAAAACCAGCTGGATGTTTTTCTTTATACTGCTACTACTGTTATTACAAAATTATCAATATCATTATAATTCATACCTGATGGTGGAGGAGAAAGTATTTCACCATTTTATTCTCATTGTGCAATAAGACCTGATGATAAAGAAACCCATTTTCACATTCCCTGCATGTTATACACACTGTACTGCTGAAATACTGCCACCTCAATTCCTTTGTTACAGTTGTGGTCACTCTGCAGGCTCAACTGTATGTGGAGTTTCATGTGAAAAGAATCATTACTACTGGTTAAAAGAAAGTCCACGTTGAAGGGTGATTGTAAATACAGTATATCATGTAGAGAGAATCCATACATTTCAAGATGGGTCACTCTTTTTTTAATCAACAAACAACTTATTAAACTTTTGTCTATTGAGTGGCTAACATAGTGCCTGTTAAATTTAGATTGCACTATACTGGTATATATGCAACATTTATCATCAGGGAATTGCAGGGAGGGCAAAATGACATGCAACTTGGGCCTCTGACAGAATCAGTACAATACTTATTTTCAATATGCATTACAGTACTATACTGACCCGCATCCCTTTTCAGTCCTGCATGATCTGAGGCACTGTAACAAATCAACCACAGTAATCACAATTATCAAAAGTTAAAAGTTAAAATTTACTGGGTTTTAGTCCTCCAGGAATTTTCTGCACAAACCTGCAATAATGGTGGTTGGTTTTAATAAACACTAAACAATCCAAAAGTCGTAAGAATATGGATTTCCCATAAATCATAGCAAGTAAGAGGTGATCTTTGTAAACTCTTAAGAAGACTTTAGACTTCTAGTATGACATTCCGGTATGGGCACCAAAGCCCTCAAATGTTAAATTTTACCTCTGGTGATGACAAACATACGAGAAGAGTGGGCATTCACAAGAAACAGGCATTGGTAGGAAAGACACTGACACAGTAGTTGAATATAGAGATGTAAGAGGAAACTATTATATTCCTTTATGACTTCATAGCAGTTCTAGGCTTTAGCATGGTCTGAATACCATTATCTAGAAGTAAACGCGCATATGCAGAAACTTTGCACCTTGGAAAAAATAATCCCCAGAGCTGGATAGAGATTTTCGAAAGGAGGCTACATCTTTCATCTTCATGTAAAATTGTGATGCATCATTGACAGCAGCTTTTACTTTACTAATTATCAACTTCTTCATGAGAGAGAGAGAGAGAGAGAGAGAGAGAGAGAGAGAGAGAGAGAGAGAGAGAGAGAGAGATTAGTACTCTAATAGCGGTACACCTACAGTTTTGCGGGGCATGCCAATGTTCAAAACCTACCAATAGATGGCGCTAAGCTCTAACTAGAGTACTGCCGGATGAATACACAACAAAAATGGCGACAATAGGCATACGAAACAATTTTTTACTATCCTGACTAAAAATACCTACCTAACCTCTCAGCCAAGCCCCCTGGAACCCTCCCCGTCATACAGGTTAGGGTCGAACTACTTACTTGAGCGGAGGGGTGATGTCATTGAGCGGCATGGCCAGCAAAACTGTAAACTACCCCTAATAGCCTCTATCGTCAATGTTTACTTTTACACCCCTAATAAGTGAAAGGATAATACTACACAATTGAAAAAAAAATTCTTAAATACCTTTAAACAAATAATTTGTTAGTAACTCACTTCTCCTGCGGGAGATGGCCAACCTAACCAACTTTATGGTATAAAAATAAATTTAATGAGATTTTCTCCGATCAAGGGGTGTGATGTGAAATGTTTACCATCTCTACTTATATGCCAGAAAAATACGGCTATGACATCACGTAAATATTGATGCTTAGCCATTGTGCTTAACAAATATAATCAACGTAAATAACCTACCGGTAACATATGTCTAATGACTAAACAATATTCAGATTGTCACTTGTTTCAATTCTAAACAAAAGAATTATTATTTCCAAGCCAAAAATTAATTCTAGTTAGCAACTTGGCAAGATAATTCTCCAATCAGTTTAGAACGAGCAGCAAGATATAACCACCTTGACTCTGGATAAGCAAAGTGCGGAATGCAGGCAAGGTGACCCTGTTGTAAGAGGATGTGCCTCTAGAACAAGACTATTTGATGTGCCTTTAGAACAGTTCCACTTAATAATTTGGTTCTTTAAAATATACACTTAGTATCATCGAGGACCCACTATTACCACTTGTCTTTAAATAATTAACATCTAAATGCATCTATATTAGATCTAATTATCCAATTTTGATGTGACTCAAGCTTTGTTTTTTTTTGTTCAGATTCACACCCAAGGCTTATCAGTCAACTTATGATTGAATTTTAATTCCTCATCTCTCTAAATTCCTCAATAGACTTTAATCTCATCACTGTAGATGGTGGACCATTCAAACATGAATATTTCTTTAGTATATTTAATCTCTCTCTCCTTTTAAACACCATAGACCCGACATAATATAAGTTTCTCTCGAGTCCTCCTTGATCTTCTACGTGCCAGTGAGGGTAGGTTTAGCTTTATTAAGTAGTTTCATTATGGTGTACACTTACAGGCCAGTCACAGAAAATTTAAATATCGATATCTTTTTCATAAATAAGAAATCCAGACCAAGCTGCCTTATTCTAAATGGAGCCTCATTAAAGTAATGTGCTCTAAATGGATTTCCATCCAAATTCACAAATGATCTAATTAGATCAACAATTTCATCTGCTATTTTAACTTTCTCAGCTTAATGAGCCTAAATGCTAAATTCACTGTATATTATTTCCCAATCTTAGTCCGCGTTAACTTTTATTATCTTTCTGTACATTTTCTAACCAATATATATATATATATATATATATATATATATATATATATATATATATATATATATATATATATATATATATATAATTCCTAATGGAGGGGGAAAAAGTAAATCTAAGTCATCCCTACACTACATTATTTCAATAGCCATCTAAAAGTGAAAGGAAGTGAAGGGTTGGCATTCCCATTTCCCTCAGCAAACTGCTCTTATTGCGACATTACAGCTAAAGGGCCCGGCGAGGAAAGGCAGGATATATGCTCTCATGTTGGGAACAATAAATATAAACGAGTACAATGAATAAAACAAAAGAAAATTTATAAAGTATTGTACTGTACATTTAATCCTATTACAAACATCAAGTATTGAATTAAAAATTCAAGGAATAATGCATACATGAATCACAAATAAAAAAATTACATATTGCTAACATTTAGAAGCCAGAATCATTAGAGTATGAGGAGATAATATGCAAGAGAAATACATACTCCAGATGAAATATTACTACATAGGCTTCTACAGCATCCATACAGCAAGTTCATTTTCACTGGCACATTCTTCCAAAATTGTGACAAGTTCGAAATATCTTGGTCTTGTAGAACATACCCTACAAGCTGGACAAATTTTATGGTATTTAAATATAGTATTAAAAAATAATTTAAGGTTTTTTAAAAACATATTCTTTAAAAAAAAATTTCAAGTTGAGAGAGAGAGAGAGAGAGAGAGAGAAAAAAAAACACATTCAATAACAATTTAGGATGTAACATTGGTTGCTATGAAACAATGACCACAGGTCAGTGAAAGTACAATATTGGAAATTCTATTCCATTAAAGCTAAATTTGAATTAATTGATATGAGTATCAGAGCCTTCTCAAAAAACTTTTTTTTTATATCTATTTCTTCAAAATGATCTGAAAAGCCAGAATATACAAAATAAAAGTTTTTCCTTTTGACTAAAGCAATGCCAGAATGCAATCATGCTCTAAAAGTTACTATAAACTTATACGAAATTCAAAAATATGTTCTCAAAGGACAGGGATGCCTGTTAATGTCTACAGTATATTAACAGCACAGCTGGAAAGATATACGGAATAGCAATCATGAGGAATAAAGACTGGAAAAAATAGATATACTGATAGGTAGAAACTGTAATCAAAGTAGGTACATAGAAATAGATCTATAAATAAGTAAGGAAGTAGGAAGTGCTATAAGAACTTGCAATCCAGATATAAATATCTATGGAATTTAACAAATAGTAATTACGCCATTTAATTATTGCATACTGAAATAATGTGTCATAACTGTTAATATTTTATCTGTTTCTAGACCTAAAGGTCAACTGAAAAAATTAACAAGAAACTTATGAATAGTAACATAAACAATATAGTACACGAAATACAAAATTAACAGAATTTGTAAGACAATATCATGCAGTCAATTTAATAAGTCTAAGTAAAAAATACCATTAAGAGAAAAAAAAAGTTCTCAGAACAGCTGACAAATAATGAGCTGAAAAGCGCCAAATTTCCAAGAGTGATAACTTTCAAGAAATGGTGGAGTTAACCAGGGCAACTTAAGGACTGGTTATGGAATGTATCACTGGGTTGATCTGATTCACTATGTAAGTTGAGCTTAAGTGCATCTATGAGCAAACATTAATGAAAAGGATATATAATTATTTTCTTTCCTTGGTTTTCAACTATATTGCCTTCTACTACCATGGTCTGCTGAGTGTTCATGAACGATGGAACGGAGAGAAGAATATCTCAGCTGCACTCCTGCATGTATTATAGAAGCTAAATGAAAAAGAGTAAGGAATGGGAAAGGGAACGGTGATCTTCTTCATCTCTAAATTTTTTTTCTTGCAATGAGACAACTAAGCATAAATCAAGAAGTATGAAAAAAAAATTAAAATCTAAAACATAGATTATAGCTACGTAACTATGTTCAGTAAAAACATTCATAAAAAGTTTGCATTTCACAATCTTAAAGAATCTGGAGACTCAAACTCTATCAAATAGTAACTTTGATAAAATTCTGAAGTGCTTCACATTAAATGTAACTCTCTAGGTTATCAACACTAAAATGTAAAGTTTTAAAAGAAGTTCCATACTAAAACGAAATATTTGACAAATAAAGAAAAAGAAATGAACAAACACGTTATGAATTTTGACTCTGCAAAAAAGACATTACCTTTCTTTGTGTGAAAATGTAGCAAAAAGAAATACGAGTTATATATCATCAAAACAAAACAAAACAAAAAACTATATATTCTAACATCATGTTTGTTCATTCATTAGATGAGTAAACAAGAAGAATACTGCATCATAGCACCCTTATTTAATACTGAAATCACTTAAATGATGGATCAAAAGAAACATCTCATATGATACTGCTACTACTGCAAAGCATAGCAGCTATCAGTAGAAGCAAAAAGAAGCTTCTAATCGGAGTGACTTGGCCAAGAATAAAACCGAATGTCTCAAGCACATTCAACTGTAAACTCAATAAAAGGCATATTTATAAGTCATACCAATAGGCTCAATTGCAATAACAGATAACCATAAAACCATTCCAATATCAATTGCAATAATAAACAAAGAATCATACCAATAATATTTCACATAAATAATGTAATAATGCTGATAATATATAATGTCTGACGTACTAAGGTAAACTGAACACTGAATTTTGAGCAAATTTATGCAAACACCAACAAAATATGGCAAACACAAATATTTTGAGTGAATTCAGGCTTATGCACATAAATATTCATAACAAAGACATAGGGTATGGAACTGAGCTGGTAATATATGTTGCATATATTTTCAGTACCATTACAATATTACTGTAACATGATGATGAGATAAAAACTCCACATTCGCATTCTGTGTCATAAGAGCCGACTACAAAGGACAGGGGGCACAAATGGTTGTCAATCCCTCCTTCCATGAAATTTTCATGCCACAAAACAACAGCCAGAAGAGGTGATGAGTGACAAGGTATGCGGAATCCCTTCTACCCTCAAATCTTTTGTAACTACTATGGCCACACTGCTGAGCTCTGCAACAAAAAGGATTTGAAAACAAATCTTGAGCCCATACTGGAAAGGGAGCAATGCAGAAATAACAATAAAATATTCACCATCTTTCCATGTATTACAAAATACTGACAAAGAAAATATAATGATAATAATAGTACTTCCAAAACTCCATACTTTATCAAAGAACTTCCAAAACTCCATACATTATCAGAGTTCTTCCAAAACTCCATACACTATGAAAGTAATAAAATGGATGTTCTGAACAACACTGCATACTACAATAGTCTAATCTTGCACGATTATCATCTAACGATATTCGTACACAGACAAATATTACACAATCAACAATATCCTAAGACAATTAAAAAATTTACTCTAAACTCTGTGTGAAGTGTGTTCATAATGCACTGTCTTGGCCAAAAAATATGCCACTATGAAGCGTCCAACGATGAAAATATTCATTTAAAACGAGAGACAACTGTACACATACATTTCTTCCTAATATAAAATACTGTATATCTTGGGAAACTTATAGAAATTATATATCACATAAAAAGTGTAATTTTACAAAGCACACATACAGAGCCCATTATGAAGGAAATCGTTCTAAAATCCTTAAGGTAAAATAATATATCACATAAAAAAAAAGTGTAATTTTACAAAGCAAACATACAGAACCCATTATGAAGGAAATCGTTCTAAAATCCTTAAGGTAATCAAGTTGTAAACAACTATCTAACAACAGTTCGTCGTCTTGTGATACCATACTAGATACAATACACTATACCACCAAAGTCTGGGCAGAAGTGCAAAGACTGGAATGCAGAGTATGTCGTTATCAAATATATGCTTGCAATATCAGATTCTATTAATATAATGTTGGATTATTTATAGATGTCAGTATTAGGCAGGATTTAAAAATATTTTTAATTTATATCAGTTATATATAGTTTCACTCTCCCTTTGTGACCTTAAAAGTGTGAGAAATTAAGGTATCACAAATCAAATGAGGTTATTAATCATTTTTGACATTACAAGCAAAAGAGGGAAATCTCCCTTCGAGGATAGTCAGTCCAGTCTGGAGGTGAAGGAGGATTAGGTTGGCTAGTCTTGTGAAAATATTCAATAATGAATTTACAGAAACTATTACAGTAGTGAAAATAATTGCATACACATGAAATCGGGAATTCTTATATTAGACAGCCTTTAAATAATTTAAATGTCCTAGCAATCTCGAAAAACACTAACATATCTTTTTCTTTGTTTTCATAGCTTAACAAGTAAAAACTTTCTTGATTATCTCAGACATATTCATGGATGAGACGAACCAGTACATATATGCTCATTAATTCAGATAAGATCTCAATAAATTTAAGATAAAAAAAAATGCAAAAAGGCAACAAAACAAATGAATGCGAAGAAATTTAGAGCAGATATTTCAGCACAATAATGAGTAATCCTTTATAATACCGACAGAGAATGACAGAAAATGATGCAAGTACTTTCAAAGTCACCATTTACAAGAGGAATACTTAAAAAAAAAAACAGGACAAACGTTATCTCACAAAGAGTACAAATTACCAGGAAATTAATAAAATATCTAAAAATGTGTACAAAACAATAACTAATATATTTTGAGGTAGATCGCAAAAATGTTTGAGGATACCAGTTCCTTCGTCCCCTTATAATGATTATGTCAAAGATCTGTTTGTGAGTGCCTCAGACGCTTAGACATCACCTGTATTCCCTGTGTCATAAGATGCCCCCAAGGAGGATAAGGGAACTGGTTTTTCTGTCATACAGTTATGGGACCTTTGAAATTTGTGAAACTAAAAGGCTTGCTGAACACATAGACTAGAAAATTCTTGATTATGTATCTAGTTTAGGAGATGATTCCATTTGGATGTACATAATTACTCTCCAGATGGTGAAAATTTCTTTGATGATAAGACAAAGACCAAAATTCTATTCTGAGACCAACAAACTTATTTTTAAATAACTCCCTAGGGGGGCGCAAATAAAATTAAATAAAAAATAAATAAATAAATAAAATAAAATAAAAAATAAATAAAAATATATATATATATATATATATATATATATATATATATATATATATATATATATATATATATATATATATATATATATATATATATATATATATATGATTACAGGAGTCCTTCTTAATTTACGTAGATGCATGTGCGTATGAAACTCTTTAGAGTAACAAGGGAGAAGGGGAAAGATATCTGTTATAGCTGGAGGCTTGACAATGAATAAAAACCATTTTTATTTCTGAATTTCAAACCATAACATGGGTACACACTCGAACACATATACAAGACGTGCCTTGACAAGGATACAAAATGCAATTTCTTGCATATTTAATGAGCTGCAAAACATCCGAAATGGAATAAAACAACATTAAGAACAATAAAGATAAAATCCCTTTGCCAGTTCATATCCCTAACATTTCACATGTTGCTCTTGTTCATTCGTTGGGCAAAATTTTATATACTAATAGCAAGAAAAAGCAAATGATATTGTTGCAGAAACTGTTCTCACAAAAAAACAAGAAAGATTGTAATAAGTGTTTTATTATTAGATAAACATGAAGGCAATTTGCTCATTACTGTTTTTAATAGTTTTCATTTCTGTGGACATCTGCCATTGGGAAAAAAAAAAAAAAAAAAAAAAAAAAAAGAGAGAGAGAGAGAGCATACATGCTGTCATATCTAATGCTTTCCTTCACGAGTCATATGCTGGCCACAACTAGGAAGAGGACCAAGAGTGGCAGTGTCTTCACCTTAGATCCACCCTCTTGAGATGTAAATCAGAAGAGCAGCAGCAAAAAAAAGGACAAACTGCCAAACGGGGAAACAAGAACCTAGGAGAGGCTTTGGTCACCCAAGCAAATCACCAAAATTTTTATTTTACACCAAATTACTCTCTGATGGTCATTTCTCGAACTCTTTCTAACCAGGAACATGTAGAGCAACCTAGGAAGCACATACTGGAAGACTGCACTGCACACAACCATATAAGTTAACAACACAACATACATTCCCTGAAAGCTCTGTGGGAAAGCCCGGGATCAGCAGTGGCCTTCCTTATACTTAGGGCTGTTCTGCCAGGCAGTTTAGGGAATAACAAGAAGAAGAAGCAGACAATATACTGTATAGTTCTTGCATGTCTCTCTAAACCATAATCATGCACTTCAGTCATGTAAGTGTATCAAAGTTTGAATTTCAAAATTTAACTCTTTCCCAATATCTGGGTTTGGTATGCTACAGTAACGTCTGTCAATGTCTGATAGATCACACTCCGCACCAATTCATTCCAATTCGTTCTCGTCTGTCACCATTCCTGATATCAGTTTCTTGATACAGGAATGACAACTGCACACATACTTCCTGCAAATTAAGAGCCAATTTAAATGGATACTCCTGGTGGTGAGAAAGAAAGAAATCCTTATATGTCATAAAATGACTAAAAGGGATAAGGAAGCAAAGGGATGTCAATCCTAACCTCACTGACTTTCTTTTCCACAAAGCAGGTGATAAAGGGGAAGGCTAGATGAGTATGAAGGAACCCCGTAACCTACCTTTGCTTTGTTTAATTATAATAACCAGCTAACTCCAAACAGATGTGGTAACATGTTGAGGTAAAACAAAAGTAAAAAACAAAAAACATCATGAACATTGAGTGTTTTTAGTGCAACATCAAGTACATACTCACAGGTATCTCTGCTCACTTGACAAGGAAAAGTCCATAGATAACAGAGCAAAGACCATCATCACTGACCTCAAGGGAGTAGTATGATAGCAAGATATACCAACTCAAAGTAGATTTGGTAAAACCAACGTGTTTTCATTTTTAAAAGCATAGTCAGTAGCCACAGTGAGCACAAATTTCCCTTAAATATTTTTTTTTTCAGAGAACAGATTAAGGGCTATAGTAACATTCTATGAGGTCATTTCTCATGTTGTACTCATCACGTACAAGAAGACAACAGGGGTAGGATATTACTGACACAATTTTCTCTTGACACACCCAATGAAAGTTTTTAAATTTGAGAAGAGGGTGGGCTCAAACTTAAGGGCTCTGGTAACATAGCTCTAGCCTAGTCTTTAATCAATTAAGTAGTGAGACATATGCAATATGCATTCTGGTTGAAGGATTCATTTCTGAGCCGTCCACCTACCCAAAATAATCTCGCATCAACAATGGAAATAAGTTTATGAACACAAGATGAGAAAAGAGGACTTGTACAAGAGGAAGCTTTCTTTTGATAAAAAGCAGCTCTAAGAACCACTTTAATGACATAAACTCAAGACAGCCTTGGGACGATCCAGGCCCTGAACAGTTTAGCTATTACATTTTGCACTTAAAAGAATCATTTCCATCTTGGACAGGAGTTATACTTTGGCTGCTTTGAAGATGACTCTCCCATTATCTTATACCAGAATCGACATGGTAACACCAACAACTGACTGACTAGTTTCCAATATGTACCAAAATTCACGAGCATGCTCTCTGCACAAGCAATATGGCCAGACTCAAATTTCAATCTTTATAAAACTAAAAATGACACTGAGGTAGCATCCAAGAATATTTTGGAAGATATGATGTTCATTTGTGGGATGCTTGGTTAAATTTGGCATTTAAGATCCCTAAAAAGATACTAATTATCAGCACCCAATTGATTCAATATATGATCTCAACTGTTTAAAATTCAAGTGTCAACATAAAACATTCACACCAACACTATTCACTAAAAATGGAATCATGATACCTTAAATTTATAAGCTTGAAAGTAGCAATATGACGAGATCTCTCGTCTGCTGATGAATTCTGCACTGATAAATACTGTCTGTAGCTTATCATTTCAAGCACCTCTTTTTCAATAAGGTGTTAGAATTTTTAAGGATCACAAAAAAAAAAAAAAAATACACTTCACAGTGACCACTTTGCTACAATTAGGGATTTAATTTTTGGACTTTTCTTTCCCAAATCTAAGACTCAAATTATTAGCATAAATATTGAAGAGCTCTGACAGAAAACTCTTTTTACACACCATTAATGTCCAGTCAACTGTCATCAATGAAAAAGGTGTGAATCTTAATATTCCCTTTAACAGTCAGTGTTACCAAGGGACTGCAAAAACCCATTAGGTACACTTATCACCTACAAGTTGAGTTGTGTCTTGTTGCTTTTGTGATGCTCATAATCCTTCAATTTCATCTCTTCCAAAACCACCCTAGGAGACATGTTCACGACCTTCTTGCCAGGGTGTAGCGTCTTCTGGTGTACAAGGAAACTGGTCCTGTCCTTCTGACGCGCCGGACAATACGGGCAATGAAAAGGTCTAGACTTTTTCTCCAGTTCGTGTTCGTGCGTCAGCAAATGTTTTTTCATCTGCAGTTTGCTTAAAGCTTTAAAGGAGCACTTGGAGCAATTCACTATTTCTAAGTCAGGGTGAGTCTTCATATGCTCTTCTAAAACACTCTGATTCATAAAGGTTTTCTTACACCCAGGACACATCATTATTCTCATCTTTTTATCTTCTCTTCTCACTTCTTTGCCTTTACCATTTTTAGCCTTTTCTTTGTCCCTTTTTGAATCTGACTTTGGCTTTTCTATTTGACATTTTCCTTTATTACATCTAGGATCATGGTGTTTTGATATTTTCTGAAACAGAACAAAAAAAGTACTAAAAGATATAATATTACCACACTATATAGGGTGTACGATAATTAAAGGTTTAGTTTCAGGGAAAAGTGATCTGCATACTGTCTCTAAGTAGCTATAACAAAAGTAAAACAATAAGTGAGCTATTAAATCATACGCAAGGACATAAGTATTTATGAAAAGAATGCTTGGATAGATGTTGACAACTGGGATTTTGTTACTGGAAACTTGTCATGAAAATAGTGAAAAGAATATAAATTTAAAGAATCTAAACAAACACACTAAAGCAACCCAAATAGGAGCTTAAGTGATGCTCAATATATTATAAATCTAAAAAAAAGCTTCTGTAAACAAGGTGAATCCTTCTACTGGACATGAGATTATAGCACTATGTCATTGAGAATATTGAAATTAGGAAATATATCTACTATCAATGATTAAATGCAGGTAGCTAGCATTTCATGATGGTAAAACTCATAATCCCTCCTTGAAGGGAGGTGGTCGAGTCCAAGCAAACACTGAATCTTCATAGGAAAGAAATAAATGGAAGGGATTCCCAGCCCCCTTACTTTACCTCATCTAGTAAAATTTTATGACAAGGAGTGAAACATGGAAAAGCCATTCATGTCTCTCACACTAGAGAATGGAAAGAAGAAAATACTACGGAAGAGAGAAGGGGGTCCCCGACTCACGTCGGAGTTCCGTTCCCGAAATGCGACGTAACCCAAATTCGGTGTAAGTTGGAACACGCCAAAATAAGCATCTATGTTAGTGTAGTAGTAAAGCTCATTTTTCAAGGCATTTCACTATCTCTAATTTCTCTTCCATGGCAATGGCTTTCCCTGTCTTCAAAGCAATGCCATCAGAAGAATCTGCTTTATGAATGAGAGATATAATAAAGGCCAGAAAGTGATAAAAAAAAGAACCAAAATAATTGACGGGAGATGTTTTGTAACCAGAAAACATCGTAACTCAAGGATAGTGTAAACCGAGGACCCCATATATATATATATATGTATGCATGCATGCATGCATCCATCCATACATACATACATACATACATACATACATACATACATACATACATACATACATACATACATACATACATACATACATACATATATATATATATATATATATATATATATATATATATATATATATATATATATATATATATATATATATATATATATATTACCTTTATAAGTACCGGAGGCCTTTCTTGATTAATATCAAGAGGTCTTACGTCTGACTGCTCTACCTCCTCAGACTGTTGGTATTTTTGAATGAAGTTCTCAAACTCCTGAAACGAGGAAATTTTCTATTTTACATACAAGTCACTATGTACTATATGGAAAGAAGGCATGGTAAGTGTACAATAAGAACATAATACAAAAATGGAATAGATCCTCTCTTTTCTGAGGGGATACCACCAAACTCTCCGGAGCCCAAAGTGGCTCCTGCAAAAAGAGGCTGTACAATCTACCTTGGAGATTTTAACATGGGGTTTCCAGAGACGGTGTGGGGCACCATATGTCACACTTAAAAATCTCATCCTATCATGTTTTTTAAATTTAAAAAAAAAACACATTGAACTACAAAATAAACTCAGATATGAACTCAATATCAGAATAAATAAAGTTCAACCTTGGATTAGTTCTTTATTACAACATATATAGTAATTGATAAAAATACAATTCACATGTAACTGGAATAAAACCTTCAAAACCTGAACTCCGTACTTGTAACTGTACCTGAAACATGATCCCTTTTTCTCATTAGAAACCATATCCTGCTGTGCCAAAAGAATGGCCATAGCTGCGACAATATTACTGAGGGAGCAAGGTTTGAAGTTAGCCTATTAAACCTGCCTCTCTTCTCAGTTGATTTTTGGCTAAAAACAGATATTCAGTAACGGAGGGACTTACAGTCAGCTGCTCCCCTATCCTTTTTAGTCAGTTCATATGAAAGAGGGAATATGAGTGCAGAATTTATTCTCTCCCATATCAGGGATAGTAAAGAGCAATACCAACAGGCATATATATTTTGTTGAAAAAAAACCTATCATACACTGTACAAAAGGTTAAATGAATAGGGTATTTTGCAATATAATTGGAAGTACAAAAGGCACACTTAACTAAACTACTACAGTAAATATAGTTGCATAATAATAGCTGAGTAATGATTTACATAACTGGTATACATGACCCATATGAGAACAATAAATGTCATAATGAATATTAATATCTGCATCATAAAGTGAACAACCAATATTCGAGAATCTCAAGAGCATGACTTTACCTTTAAGCCACCAAGAAGAGGTTGTCTCATAACTACTTCTTCTTCTACTTTTGGGACTATAAGAGGTTTGATGTCTTCAGGTCCATTCTGCTGTATGTCATCTACTGTATTTTCTTCCCTGCTCTGCTTATGATCTTCTTCCTTGATCATCTGATGACTCCCTTCTTGGTATTCTGGCAGTTCTTCTTCATGTACTTCCATTTTAACATCATCCTGAAATAATTTATTAGAAGCAGAGATTACTAAACTGTTTTTCCAATTTAACATAAGCATTACTACTAGAGTTAATAAATTACTGAACTATAAAATGATATACTAAAGATATAGCGTTAAAATCCTAAGTGACATCAGATGAATGGCTCCATTGGGTGAGGAAAGGCAAACTTCAAGAACCAAGTGAGGGAAGAAAATGTTTGACTGAGAGACTGAAATAGAAATGACTTAGCTGGTTTGATAATGTAAGAATCATGAGGAGAATCTATCGGCTGGTGCTATTAGGTACTCAAACTGCAGGCACCACAATAAGGATACGAAGAAACAGTGTATGCAATGCTCCATCTACGGGAAGGCTCAACAACTAGGAATCAGAATGAATTGGCCAGGTGATGATATACAACCTACCTTGACAAGAGCCTGCATGATAACAAGTCATATGAAGGGACCAGAACTGGAAAGACCTATGGTCTGGTTCTGGATTTCAGTAACAGCTTGATTTTGTTCACTAAGAGATGTCCTAAAGTGTGGCTGTGAGTAATGATTAAGATGAGAAAGATAAGGGGGAGTAAATACTGCAATATTGTATTACATCTTTCTACTCGATATGATTATTCTAGAGGGAAAAAGACAGGATGTATGAGAAAAAATTCAGATGATGAGAATCGAGAATGGTGATGACACCTCAATACGAGTAAATGAATAAATACAGATATTATGCCAATAGTCAATATTTGGCAAAATCTCCTGCATTAACTAACATCTGTTTATGCTTTTTCTACACAGCTATATTACAGCAGCACTGTTCTATCAAAGATGTTTCACTTCATCTATAATAAAAAAAAAACAAGAGCAAGAATTAAAACAGTGTAATATAGGTTGATTCAAGCGAATGTCGTATAGTGAACTGCTTTTCATCATAAAGAAATGTTGCCCCTGAGCATACACCATCTTGCTTCATTGGTAAACAGAGCAATTACAAAGATAGAAAGGCCACATCACTATAAATGTGACAATAGTGAATAATCACAATAATGTGCCATCTGTTGGATAAGAGGAAAATTACAAAATATTATCAATTAGAGAAACCACATGATAAAACTGTAATGTTTTTAATATAGAAAGACACTTATGTAATGATGTTCTACTTAGCTTTCAAACAGGGCACTAAACATTTTGCTTAAGATTAATATTTTTCTTGTTTACAAGTCTCTTTTGTATTAGGTAATGTCGCTTTTGAATCACCCTGTCCAGAGAGACATGGAACAAATACTTACCGGTACTTGTACAGGTGAATATATGTTAGTCTCATCTGAATTTGGAGTATTTAATGCTTCAGGAAGATAGTTGCTCGTTCCAGCTTCAGTGGCCTGTATTTCTTCATTTTCATCAGTTTGTTTTTTCTGTTCCTAGAAAAGATCATTACAAAATTAATATCAATATTTCCCGAAAAGAGAGCAGAGGACTGATGTCCCTAGGAATTAATATCAGAAACAAGGGATCTAAGCACAATTTTTTTTGTCAAAAGTAAAATATTTCAGGGATGATGAGTGTTAAACTTTTTGTACAATCCCATTCACGATAAATAAATATATAAGTGTGTGCCATGCAGTAAAAAAAAAAAAAATTCTGTGTGAATGATCAAATACACACATTGTACGTAAAAAAATGAAACATATTTCGCCCGTAGCTGGGATTCAAACATAGGACACTCAATCAGTTGGTAGCTTCTTAGTCCACTGATTATGTGTCCTAGGTTCGAATTCTGAATCCTGGCCAGGGGTAAAATATGCTTCATACACACACATCCATGTACGAACACTTAGCAGAGAAAATTAATACTTTTAGAGAAAGTAATGACCACAAAAAGTGCTCGCTCCTCTGTGAGCTTGAGATTCAGATAAAGATGCATATCCTATATTAAAACAACTTAACATATGTTAACAAATATTGATTATAACAAAGCATAAAAATAATTTCATATTATAACAGCTTAAAGTAATATAAAATACTCTTATTTAAATTACCGTAAAAAGAAAGGAAATATAATAAAAAATATAAAAAATAAAATTCTAATTTCTTAAAAACAGATGCATTTCCTATTATCTACAAAAGCATATTACCAAGACAGTGAGAAACAAATTCTACCCCCTTTCCCCATGCATATCATAAGAACAAACTAAAAGGGAAAGGGAAGTGGTGTTAGCAAGCCTCTCCTCGTTTAATTTTTAATTTATTGCAACAGAGCAGCTGATAACAGGAGGGAAGAGGTAATTGCCCTGGTGATCAAAACCTCTCTCAAGATCTTGTGTTCTGTGAGGGGAAGGGATTGATGTAGCAGTTTAGTTTCCACTTTTGATTCGTACTCCTGAGGGTGAACCCACAACATAGGCTCCGCAACTCCACAAGCTGGAGACACAAAGGTCTAATATGCTCCACCACCCATTGCTTTGAGTCAACACACCAAAGGCTAAGTTATCTGCAACTCACGCAAAAATTGGACCCATGTCACCTGTACAACACTCACTAACATAAAATGCCACAAACACTCTTGAACCTGCTTGAAAAACTTACTACACTCTCCTTGAAATTCATTCTATACACATTTCACACTCCAACCCACCCATTCATCGAGGCTATGTCGTATAAACTACACTCTTTAATCTATACATGCATTATCTACTCACATCAATATTATTATGAGTATGTATAACTTCCTGTGAAGAAGACATAATATTCACAAGTATACGTCAAAATGCAAACACACCCACAGACCTCTTGCAGCTCAACTGGTTCACCACAAACAGAATTAAATCAGCCTCAGCAGACTCCAGTTACTCTTCTCACAAACTAGATGGCATAACATCATCACATCCCACACCCAACCACAATCAACATCACCTTCATATACACATGCACACACCTAAAATCTTTTGCAGATCATGATACATCAACGTCATTTAAACTTGTTACAAACACAAACTTCAAAAACAAACTGGCATCAAGACTTAATGCCAAACAAAACCTCAAAACAATACAGACACACTACCACAGTAATACAAACAATATATACGATCAGTGATGGAATATGCAAGTTCAGCCTAGGCTTCTAATCTCACAAAAGCACACCATGACACACTTCTAAAAATATAAAAGAAAGTCCAAAATAATCCCAGGTTGCACAGCTACTACAACTACAGACCACTTACACCAAGAAGCCATAGTCTTCAAAGTCAATGACCTCCTTGAAAAGGAAAGCACATATATCCTTGATGTAGCCTTCACAAACTAACTACTCCCACTACATTACAAGGCAGAATACCCACACACACACCTAGGAACATTAAAAGAACACCTAGCACACAATATCACACACAAAAACTGTCACCTCTTCTCTATCGGACACTCCAAACAAGCCCCCGCAATCAAATCTATGCTCAATAAACTCATTGTTCCATCCAGTCAATCAATGAAAACACACAGTTGCATGAACAACCTCCCAACAGCCATTCTTCCAAATCCTCCCTTCCCCAAGTGGACAGATGCCAGGCAGCGATGTGGACCCCACCCAGCCCTTCTAAGCTATTAGAAAAGGCTGGATGACTCCGTCTGTGATACCGGTCCAGGATGTAATACATCACCTCATACAGTCAAACACAATATGGAAGACTACCGCAAACAAGCACATCGCCAACAACAACACACTCCCAGAGAGCTGTGTGGGAAAGATTGGGATTGGCTGTGACTTCCTTAGGGACATGGAGCTGTTCAGTAAGAGAGCTTAGGGAAAAAAATAGCAACAGGGAGGGCGGGCAGCTTATGCTGAGGCTCAGCTGATTCCATTAATTTTCATCTGTGGCCTCCTAGCTAACTCTAGAAGAGAAAAAAAATTACAAAAGCAAAATCTTAACCTAATGCAAGACTTCCCCAAAATTAGGTACAAACACAAAATAAAGTTACAACTAATACCATACCCCTATAACTGGATCATCCCGAGAGCTTATTAGTCCTCTAATCCTTAATTCATACGCAATATCTAGAAGCCTCTCTAGGTTTTCAGAGTTGACTTCTGTCTGTCCTAGATACATGAAATCTAGGAGCCGTTCCAAATCTTCAGTTGACATGTTTGTGAGAACAATGACTGGATGCTGTCCAGGCAGACTCTGCAGCAAATTTTCAAAAAATGCACTACATGTGGAAAGGACGAATTTGTGAACAGCATAACGTTTCTCGCAGCAAACAAGTGTGACATCAGCATACAGTTCCTAGGATAGAAATTTATAATAATAATAATGATAGCAATAATATAAAAACAAACTCACAGTTGAGTAGATGGGTCTACTTTTTGATTGTACAGTATATCAAGCTTTCACTTTTCATTGAAAGCCTCAAGATAATAATGTAACCTTTTGTTATAAACCTTTCCTGTTAAGAGCTGGGCTTGGTATTGTTGACTCATATGAAGAGAATGTCTTGGTTCCGCCCTTCTGTCATCCCCAGTTGAGATTACATTCACCTAGGGTATCATGGTATTATCTGTTTACCTGGGAAGTATCACTTTTATGATATGCTACATGAGTGTGATGAATTACCTTCACCACCATCAAAAGAAATGTGACTGCCATTATTAACATTAATAACAACTCATACTCCTCTTAACAGCAGAGTGGTGGAGGTGCGGTAATACTGGTAAAACAGCCAAATCAACAGCACAGGGATGGAGGAGGAGGTTAAAGCTGAGGATCAGTTAAATCAACAGTCCATCAAAGAGGTAGATCTCAAGTAAGAAATAATACCAAAATAACTGAGGTTAGTACAACCTTTCATGGAGACAATGAAAGGAAGGAGCCAATATGTATTCTTCATGCGCAGCAACAAGATCAAACACAACAGAAGAGTACCTCGATATACTGAAGAAATTTTAAGTGGAATGTGAAAGCTGTATATTAAACATTTGAAATTAAAAATATCTAATCTCTTGTAGGTTTCATTGGAGGTTGGCACAGGCATCTTATAACTAATAATAATAATAATAATACATACAATATTAAGTAATAATGATTATATCAAAAGTTATATTTTCATATAGCACCTTCTCCTGTATACAACTGTAAGGTAGCCACAATGATAACTAGAGAAGCAAGACATTGGAACCTCGTTTAATCTCCATAATTACTGCCCCTGGTTTTGGTTCCCCTCTATGTCAATACCATTATCCAAGTATTATTTCTATATCATGGAAGGTAACTGAAAGGTATAGTGAGGAAAAGCAGAAATCTAACATACGACTTTGAACAAATCACAAAGCAACTCACGGCCACTGCTCAAAGACAAATGACTATTAGACATCCTACCAACCGCACTGACCTTTCAGTGATATTACTAAAGTTAACCACCCTGCATTTAGTGGCATTCTAGCAAGTAATAGGACTTGAAAACAAAACCTCACACAAGATTCGACCTTAAGAATTTTGAGGATACATATGCCGAAGTCAAGAACTTCTATCATTGAGGCAGACCGGCAGTTAAAAGTAAGAACGAATCTCGCAACTTTCATCAGGCAACAGAGAAACTCACATCTTTAGCACAACGACTTAAGTGAAATTTACGGATCCTATAGCGTTATTTCACTTAGAAGTTGTTTATAAATAGGTTATAATAATAAGAAATAAATC